>CM076577.1:1004791930-1004922263 GCA_034641835.2 Pinus albicaulis | reverse complement strand
GGTGCTACAACAAAACACTTTGCAAAATTGTGGAAAGCATTGATGTAAGATTTGATGAAGAACTACCAAACAAGACAAAAAGTACAGGTTGCAGCAATCCTCCAGAAGATTATGAAGAAGAGAACCAAGATGATGATGAACTAAGTAAGACAACAGAAGATACTGAGTTAGACTCAAAAGGTCCCTCAAGATACACTCAAAAGAACCATCCAGAAGAACAAATCATTGGGGACAAGAGTGTAGGAGTCCAGACAAAGAGACAGCTAGCTGAACAGACAGAAGAAGTATACCTAGCCATGTTATCTCAAATAGAGCCAAAGAAGTTTGAAGAAGCTTGCAAAGACAAATATTGGGTGAATGCTATGAATGAAGAATTGGATCAAATTGAGAAGAACAATACCTGGGAATTAGTTCCAAGACCCAAGGAGAAAAATGTCATTGGCACAAAATGGATATTCAAGAACAAGATGAATGAACAAGGGCAGGTAATCAGAAATAAAGCCAGACTTGTATACAAGGGATATTCACAAATTGAAGGTCTTGATTATGATGAAACCTTTGCCCCTGTAGCCAGAATGGAAGCAATCAGAATGTTTCTAGCCTTTGCATGTTATCATGACTTCAAGGTTTATCAAATGGATGTGAAGTCTGCCTTCCTAAATGGAGATCTAGAGGAAGAAGTCTACATGGAACAACCTGAAGGATTCTCTTTAACAGATAAACATGACTATGTGTGCAGATTAAAGAAAGCCTTGTATGGTCTGAAACAAGCTCCTTGTGCATGGTATTCAAGGCTGGACAAATACTTACAAAAACAAGGATTCAAGAAAGGTGGAGTAGACAGCAATCTGTACATAAAAGCTAATGAAAATGATCTCCTTATTGTAGTTTTGTATGTAGATGACATCATGTTTGGAAGCAACAAAGATGAGTTAGCAAAAGGATTTACTAAAGAAATGAAATCAGAATTTGAGATGTCTATGATTGGAGAGCTCACCTTCTATTTAGGACTTCAAATTCAACAAAAGAACACAGGCACATTTATCTCACAAGATAAATACTTAAGAGAGATGCTGAAAAGGTTCAAAATGGAAGATTGCAAACCTGTGTCAACTCCCATGACCACTGGATGCAAACTTTGTGCAGATGATGGATCAACAGATGTAGATCAAAAACTTTACAAATCCATGGTTGGAAGTCTGCTATACCTAACAACTTCTAAACCAGACATTGTGTTGGTTGTAGGACTTGTGGCAAGATATCAAGCAGCACCAAAACAAAATCACTTACTAGCAATCAAGAGAATATTCAGATATCTACAAGGAACTTCACATCATGGGTTATGGTATCCAAAAGGCAAAAACTTCACTTTGACAGCATATACAAATGCAGATTGGGCTAGCTGTGCGAATGACAGAAAAAGCACAAGTGGAGGAGCATTCTATTTGGGAAAAAGTCTAGTGGCATGGCAAAGCAAGAAGCAAACTTCCATCTCTCTATCTACAGCAGAAGCAGAATACATAGCAACAGCAGCTTGTTGCACACAAGTAATGTGAATGAAACAAACTCTCCAAGACATGAAGGTAAGCATTGATGAACCTATTTCTATCAGATGTGACAATATGAGTGCAATAAGTATATCAAAAAATCCTGTACTTCATTCAAAAACAAAGCACATCCCAATAAAGTACCACTTCCTCAGAGAACAAGTAGCACAGAAAGTAGTAAAGCTGGAATATGTACCAACAAAGGAACAAACAACAGACATATTCACAAAACCCCTTGCTAAAGAACCATTCGAATATCTAAGAGACAAACTAGGAGTAGTATCTGCAGATGTTAACTCTCTGACATGAAAAGAAAGCATCATTCCAAGGGGAGATCAGAAAAGAAAACATCATTCCAAGGGAAGAACAGTCACCAAACATTGTCACAAAAGAACCAGAGCAAGTGAGCAGAGCATGGAACAGGTCCTCAAGATCAGAATATTATGGAACAGGTCCTCAAGATCAGAATATTATGGACAAGATTTGGAAAGGACACTAGGAAATGTGCAACCCTTTGCCATTGATGTCAAAGGGGGAGGAAAAGCAAGCAACAGAGGAAAGGGTCTTCTAAAAGGCAAGCAGAGGAAGTGTATTGCCATCAATGCCAAAGGGGGAGACTGTTGGAAATGTTGTCATTGATGGCAAAGAGAGCAACATAGAAGCAGAGAGAAGCAAAAAGAGCAGCATAGAAGCAGAGAGAGGCAAAAAGAGCAGCATAGAAGCAGAGAGATAGCAAAGAGACCTGCATAGCGATAGAGAGATCTGAAAAGCTGCAAAGGGTCGAGCGGCTGTGAAAAAGGGCCATTTGAAGAAGCAGGGCAGCAAAAAAAAGCAGCAAAATATACAGGGAATACAAAGAAACGTTCCTGCACTGACATGCACTGCATATGCACTGTCATGCACAACAACTGAATGCAAAGAAATGGGCATGTCGAATAGGGTTGGAATGGTAGTGTGGCAGTCAAGTCACAGGCAGAGATTTGTAAAACAAAGGAACTACCTTCTGTGGGACGGAACCTGAGTTTAACCACAATGGGAATAGCCGTGAAGAAATGCAGATTGCTCACATTTCAATGCAACCAGCAAAATTGTGGACAGAGAATGGTTAAGAATGGTTAATAGCATTAAAAACTCTGTTTATTTATATCAGTTGAAGCCACTGTATTAACGAAGGAAAGAAAGGCGGAAATTACAAAGGAATATGATGAGTTGTCGAGCGGTTCACTGTGCAGGAGGAATGCCGTGTTAATATTTGAGTGAATAAAAGTTAACACATGAAAAGGCAAAATTGATATAGAACGGAAGGAAGCGGAACCCTGACCATGACCTCGATTTCAAAGGAATGGCATTGTCTGAATGCAAAGATCAAATGAAAAGCAAAACATTGAATCGGAACTATAAGAACTGGAACCCTGAGTCATGAACGAAACCGTGAGGAATAGTGAAGGCGGTTTCGGTGGAAGAAACAAGCAGTATCGCGTTGCCCTTGAGTGGTAAGCAGATTTCACCTTTTTGAACGCGATATAAGTCTCTGTTTGACGCATGTCCTAAGGTGGTTTTCCAAAACCATTTACATCGCGCAACTTTCGAAGATTAACCACTGTGCACCTTAATTGCGCGATATTGCGCTAGGATCGTCAGATTTGGATTTGGAGCACGATAAGTTACTCACCGTTAGATGAGAAGGGCGGTTTAAGCGCTGGAGCCTAGTCCATTGTGCAACTTTTGAGTTTTAAGCCTCGTGCAAGTTAACCGCGCGATTTCTGTAGGATTGTTTGTTTGGAGCACGAGAGCAGGGTGCTCGTTGGATTATATGTCAAGGTGCATAAACGTTAAAGCAAAAGATTTAATTGAAATAACCTTTAGGATGTGGGGCTCAGTGGCATATGGAGTTCGGGGTTATGAAATTTGAATGGTATCATTGGATGTGATGTTAGCGTGGCTAGTAGTTGATATTTTAACCAAGGTCTAAGTGCAGTAAGTTATATACGTTGTGGTGATATATTGATGCAATTTGTTTATAGAAGTACCTTGGTAAGTCTAAGGTATATATATATATTCTGTTTGATACGCGTTGAACAAGGATGTGGGCCCAAATACATTAAGAGTTCTATAAAGTGAAATCCTTCGCAAATGAAATCTGGGGTTTGTATAGTCTTCATAAAGGAAACGCCGCACATGAGGATTGAAAGTTAAAGTTTTACAATGGTCCAAATTGTAATATTCAAATGATAATTCGATATATTTTATATGAATGGTATGATTGAAATATAGCGGCGGACGTGACTTATGTTCGTTTGTTTACAAAGGATATGGTAGTGTATTGAGAAATGAATACAACGCCGAGAAGTAATTAACTCAAAGGGTCTGTGGTAAACCTATTAAAAGGGTCCATTTTTTTGAAATAAATTAAGGGTGAAGACTTTGGAATATGTGGGTCCCGATATATATATGGTTCTATAACCTTTATTTGTAGAAAGCTTTTGCATAGTTTTATATTTGCCAGAAGGTGAGTTAAATTGACTCAAATTTGAAATCTGGGGAATGTGGTTTTGATAACCATCAAATGTGAAAAGAAAAGCCTCCGCATCCATTTATTTAGTTGCCAGAGCAGGGAAAATGAATGGAAATGCATTTTTATATACACAATAAACTTGGATAATGTGGGTTTGACAGGTGTGCAAGCACAGAAAGCAGGAGAGAGTACAAAAACTGAAAAAGGCAGTGAACAACAGAGGTATGCAGGACAGTTACATGACAGTGGCAGAAAAGACAAAACCAGCAAGCCAAGGGCTGAATGAAATTTATATATGTAACTGAAAATGTGAATGTAAATGTTGTAATTGATTTTATATTGTTTGTGATGCAAAGGCAAGTCTCCGGAAGAAAAGAAATATCCCACTGTAATATTGAAATTTGTACATATTGTTATAATTTTTTCTAAATAAGCTGGACAAAGAAATGAGAAGGCAGAAAGCAAAGAGTCAGGGCTATTCACTTCGAATTCCCTGTGGAATACAAACAATCATGAGGCAAACTCTATAAAGGATATCACATTGATATGCATTGTGATGTTAGAGAATGCAGAATTGAGGCAGAGAAGATAAGAAGAAGGAGGAGCAGAAAGAGATGCTGTGAAAAGTCAGAGATGATTTAAGATAGATAAGAAAGCTGGAGGACAGCAGTGAAGAAAGTACAGAACAGAGCTGATATCCAAGGTAGTGTTTTCTTTTGAGAGTGTGAGGAAGTTGGAGCTTCCCTATCAAGTTGTAGCTTGATAGATGTCAGTTGTAGCTGACTGAGGTTGGAGCCTCCTGTAGGTTGGTGCCTGCAGAAAATTGATGGGATTTGGAGCTTCCTTGCAAGTTGTAGCTTGCAGCACTAAGGTTGGAGCCTCTTGTAGGTTGGTGCCTACAGAAAATCAGTGGTGAGAGGGATTTGGAGCTTGCCTTTGCATCACACAAACACATAGATGTGTGTTTTCTCCCTATGGTTTCACTTAAATCCACTTATATCTGTTGTCTCTGTGTGTGATGTTTGTGTGTTGATATGGTTTAATCAATCTGCTTAATACTTGTTGCTCTCATATTAAGTCTGCTGTCACATTATCTTAATACTTGCTGCTCACATATTAAGATTCCTCATATATAAAGTTGATCATGAAATTCAGTTGTAAATAAGGTTAAAGGTTAGTTTAAAAGTTCATGAATGTGTTAAACTGATTCACCCCCCCCCCACCCCCTCTCAGTTTAACCAAGGGTTCAACAAGCCGCAAGTATTGACTTCACTATTAGGTTGTTGTGAACCGCATAAAATCCTCGCCATATTCTATTTTCCATTGGGAGTGTGTCAAAGCCCGATATTCACAGTTTTCATATAAATATTGAACCATAAGGTTTAGTCTTGTCTCAATATTCTGGACTGCGAAAGGCTCTCTCGGGGTTCACATTAGTGCACGCATATCATTGCGAAATTGGAAGGTAAAGATTGATTTATTATTATGATATAAGTCGTTGGAATTGCTTTTGCCATATATATATATATGCGGAAGGAGTTGGAACCTAGGGCCACTTTTAATAGAAGGCAACGTAATTTGTGCAAGTGGCTTCTTGGTATAGCAAAAAAAAAACAAAATTCCATTAAATTAATTTCACTAATTTTACCCATTTATTAAAATTAATTTCATTTATTTGAGAAATATGTAATATTTACATAGAGTTGTTTTAAATACTAAATATCGTGTCACGTGAGGAAAATTAGGTACCGCCTCAACTATCTCATGCCACTAATCGAACTCAAGACTTTTGTCTTAAAACAATTTCCGTCAACCAAGAAACGAACTTGAACCGTTACAATAATATATTTTATGATATTATAATTAAAAGTGTTGTTATGATGGGTTTTGTTAGGTAGATTTGGACCAATAAATATAGAAAATTTCTTACATTTTATCTTTTTATTTTTAGTATCAAGGTAATAATATGATTTCTTGATTATAAAATTATTTTGATAGATTAATATTTTAACATTTAGTGGTATAGAAAAGACATGAAGAGACAATCTTTTATGATTCATTGATAAATTGCTTTAGAGAGTATGTTTTCCTATTATTAGTTTACACATAGCATTAAGTGAATTAAGGTCAAACAACCCCTCTATAACCATATTTAGGATCTGATTCACATAGAAAAATATTACGAAATACATCATTATCTATCGAAAACCTTGCATTTCACTCTAGAAATAATACACATAGAATATCCTGCATAGGACAAGGAGGTCGCATGGCCACCCTCCTTGACCTCGGTACTAGTAAGACCTGCCTGCAGGTAAAATAGCAAAAGAACTATACCCGTATGCAAGCTCAATTTTATGAAAATTATATTTAGTCAGTCTAAAAATTTACCAGAGTCTCATAAATCTTATCATGTATTCCAAGAACAACCACAATGGTAAGAATGTATCAAAGGCGGCAACACCGACAAGATGCATCGCCATCTCTAACACCTCCACCATCATCGTCGCCAACACCGTCACCATCACCACCACCTAGATCGTCATCAGCACCAGTTGCTCCAACACCAGATCTAACTACTGTAATGCGCTCATTAGAAGCCATTCTGGAAACATTGAAAAGGTCGCAGCCGACTAGTAGCAAAGAGGAACGACCTCATCTAGAGGAAAGACATTCAGAAAAGCCTAAAGATTATGATTATACGCCACATAGAGAAGATATTTCCCGGGAACTACAAAAGATTAAACTCCCAGAATTCTCACGAGGACGAGCTGGAGAACATGTCGAAACATGGTTAGAAGGGATGATAAGATGCTTCGCACTAAGAGAATATTCTTCTACCTCTAAAACAAAGATCGCTATATTCCAACTCAGGGGGAATGCTCTAATTTGGTGGGGAAATCTAGAAAAACAACTACATATCACATCAGACATCGTTCCTTGGGAGTTGTTTGTAAACCGATTCCGTGCAAAATACTTACCACCTTTCTTTCAAGAGCAGCAAGCCCGAACCTTCCATACTCTAATTCAGGGTAATAAGACCGTGGAATAATACGAGATAAAGTTTATGGAACTTATAAAATATGTTCCTTATCTAGACACGGATGAACGTCAAGCCAAGCGTTTCATATATGGATTACATCCTCGAATCAGGGCCATGGTAAGAATGTGGAAGCCATCAGCAGTAGCATAGGCGGTTGAATGTGCACGATATGCAGAAGAACATCTGGAGATTAAAAGGGATTTCAAGCCAGTTGAACCATCATAGTAGGGATTTTCAGAAAAGACTCCTCGAAATTTCTTTCGAGGAAGTAGCTCGAGACCACCTCCTTATGCTAACAGATTTACCCCAAGAGGAGTAGGAGCAGGATCTCCCATGACCATCAATACTATAGCTTTCGAATCCTCAAACATTAGTCCTTGGAAATCTTGAGGGACTGGTAATCGGGGAAGGAATGGGAGAGGAAGTAGCACCAGGGGACAGAGCTCCTGGTCTAGAAATTCACAATCAGAATCAAGGGGGCCAACCCAGGTGGATTGTTGCAGGTGTGGAGGACCCCATTTCCAGCGTGATTGTCCAAAGATCCCACAGAGAGCCGAAAAAGGACCATCATCAGATACCCAAGGCAATCATAGAATCCATGCCATTGTCAACAACAACTAAGCAGCACATCAATCGACCGTAGTGGAATCTTCAGGTACAATCAACGGAATAAAACTCAAAATCTTATTTGAGATGGGTGCTACTGATAGTTTTATTTCATCATATACATTAAATAAATGTGGGTTGGCAGCTTGTAAGAAAAACGATTTCAGACAAGTAGAAATGGCTTCAGGAGAACTTCAACCAGTAGAATTAAGTGTTGAGGATTGCAAAGTTGATCTAGGAGTCTGTTCAACCAAAATAAAAGCATATGTCACAGCCCTAGGAACTTACGACGTGGTGATAGGAATGGATTGGTTAGAGTCGCATCAGGCATGGGTAGACTGTTTCGGGAAAACAATACTTTGCACGAATGATGAGGAAGAGACAATCCAAATCCAAGGTATTAAGAGGAAATTATCCTTACGCTTCATCTCAGCTATGCAAACGAAACGGTGCTTAAGGAAAGGTTGCCAGGTGTATGCAGTTCAAGAAGTAAGTAAGGAGAAAGGACCATCCTTCGAACAGTATCCGATTCTGTCAGAATTTTCGGATGTTTTTCCAAAGGAATTACCAGGACTACCTCCTAAAAGAGAGCTAGACCTCACAATAGAATTAAAACCTGGTACGGAACCAATATCTAAAACACCTTATAGGATGACCGCTCCTGAACTTCAAGATATATGACACATTCGACCCAGTATTTCACCTTGGGGCGCTCCTGTAATCTTTGTCAAGAAGAAAGATGGTTCATTACGACTGTGTGTGGACTATCGAGATTTAAATCGGGCCACTGTAAAGAAAAGGTATCCAATGCCTCGCATTGATGACCTTTTTGAGCAAATGAAAGGAGCTGCAATGTTTTCAAAGATCGATCTGCGATCAAGTTATCATCAGCTAAGGATTAAAGAAAGTGATATTTCTAAGACTGCATTCCAAACTCGTTTCGGGCATTATGAATTCATTGTGGTACCATTTGAGTTGACCAATGCACCTGTGGTATTCATGAACCTTATGAATAGCGTTCTCCGCAAATATCTCGATCAATTTGTGCAAGTCTTCCTGGACGATATTCTCATTTACTCTAAGAATGAGAAGGAGCACGAAGAGCATCTTCGGATAATATTATCTTGCCTCAAAGAACACAAGTTATATGGAAAATTATCCAAATGCGCTTTCTTTCAAAAGGAAATTCATTACTTAGGTCATATCATATCTAGTGAAGGGATCTCTATGGATCCTGAAAAGGTAAACACAATCAGAGAGTGGTCGGTACCTAAGAATGCACATGAAGTGCGTAGTTTTATGGGTTTAGCAAGTTACTATCAAAGGTTTGTGGAGGGATTCTCCAAAATTGCAAAGCCGATCACAACCCTCCAGTGCAAAAGTGTTAGGTATGAATGGACTGAGGAATGTGATAAAGCATTTTCCGAACTTAAAAGATTATTGACTAGTGCACCAATTTTGCGAGTACCTGATATGGATAAAGATTTTACTGTGTGTACCAACGCATCTAAACAGGGGTTAGGTGCAGTATTAATGCAGAAGGGAGGCGTAATAGCATATGCTTCAAGAAAATTAAAGTTCCATGAAGAACTTTATGCTACGCATGATTTAGAGTTAGCCGCAGTGGTTTTATCTTTAAAGATATGGAAACACTACTTGGTAGGAAGAAACTTTGTGCTTAAAAGTGACCACCAAAGTTTACAGTATTTGTTCACCCAGAGAGACTTAAATGCTAGACAAAGACGATGGAGTGAATTCTTAAGTGAATATGATTTTGTGATTTCATATATAAAAGGGAAGGGGAATGTAGTAGCAGATGCTTTAAGTAGAAGACCTCGAATATTTTCCCTCATACCTATCAAGGTGGACTTAAGAGATCAAGTACTTGAACATCTCGTAAGAGATAGTTGGTACTTAAAAGTAAAATTGTGCCTTGATAGCAACCATTCGAAGGAACCTAAGTTCGAAGGATATGATCTGGAAGAAGACGAAATTCTATGATTTCATAGAAGGATGTATATACCAGATAATGGAGATATCTGAAACACCATCTTGAAGGAAGCCTACAGAGCAGTTTATTGTGCACATCTTGGTGTAAAGAAAATGCATGCTGACACTAAGAGACTTTTCTTCTGGACAGGCATGAAAAACGACATTGTCCAATTTGTCGCTAAGTGTCTTGAATGTCAGCGGGTAAAAGCTGATCATTATCACCCAACAGGTCTCCTACAACCTCATGATATCCCTATGACCAAGTGGGAAATAATTTCTATGGATTTTATCATTGGGCTGCCCCTTACACAACAAAAGCATAATGCCATTTTGGTTGTGGTAGATAAATTAACAAAAAACGTCCATTTTATCCTGGTAAGAGATGCTTACGAAGTTGCTGATGTAGCTCGGGTATTCATAAATGAAATTATTAGATTTCATGGAATACCTAAGAAAATCATATCAGATAGAGATCCTCGATTCACGTCGAGATTCTGAACTTGTATGCAATCAGCCTTAGGGACTCAGTTAAATTTGAGTACAGCTTATCATCCTGAGACTGACGAACAAACAAAAAGGGTAAACCAGGTACTAGAAGATATGCTAAGGATGTATGTTATGGACCAACAATCGCGCTGGGAAAAGTACTTACCCTTAGTGGAATTTGCATACAACAATAACTATCACAGTTCAATTGGGATGCCTTCATTTGAAGCATTATATGGGAGACCCTGCAGGACGACGTTGAGTTGGGACAGGTTAGAAGACCGGGTAATAGTCGGGCCAGAATTGATCCAAGAGATGGAGGAACAGGTAAAGCTGATTAGGCAACGATTGAAAGAGGCATAGGATAGACAGAAAAGTTATGTTGATGCTCACAGGACAAATAGAAACTATGTAGTGGGAGATCAGGTTTTCATCCACATCAGGCCAAATAAGAGCACCATTCTGTTTGGGAAGGGGACAAAATTATCACCCCGATTTATAGGGTCGTTCGAAGTCTTGGAAAAAGTTGGACCTGTTGCCTATCGTCTTGCACTACCACTCCACTTGCACAAAATTCATAATGTATTTCATGTATCTACCTTACGACACTATATTGCTGACAAATCTCATGATCTTCAATGGAAGGAACTGCAGGTATCAGACGAGGGAACCATTACGGTCGAACCACTACGTATTTTGGAATGTAGGGTTCGACAGCTCAAGAACCGACTGATAGACCAAGTTAAAGTCCAGTGGGACAAATATAGTCCTGGATCGGCGACTTGGGAAGATGTTGAGACCATATGCCAAAATTACACCAATTTATGCTAAATTTTGAGAAACTAGAAACTTTATATGTATTTGACTGGTCTATTTTGATACTTGAAATATTATTTTGAAATATCACGTAAGAATGAGTTTTACTTTGCTGGTACATGGATACCCATAAAGATAGAATGTTACTTAACTCTAGTGATACATGATATATGCTATTTGTTTAACTTTACTAGTGCATGGATATCGATATGCAATATGTCATTTAAATTAACATTGCAAGAATATGAAATCATAAATTACATTATAAATGAGACTATCTATCAATTCATTTCATTTTGCATCTCAATATGATTGAAGGAAAATAAATAGAAGAGTAACTACATTTTAAATATGAAAGTGAAACATATTAGTATATAGGTTGAGAATGACTAAATACAATGTATAATAGATGAAACATGTATGAACTATACAAGAGCTGTATCTAGCAAGAAATTGTCTTAAATATATAGATGCATATGTTGTAATGTGTGTACGAGTGTTTACATTGTAGATTGTGTACAAAGTGATTACTTTACAGAACACATTGTTACCGAAACAATCTACGTGATGACAAAATTCCAAGAACAATTGAGATTCCATGAGATTTCATGATAGGGTGTTGACCCTGGTCTTACTAGGAGGGGTGGAGGTGTTACCCACCGTTTATCTTCCAAAACCTGGAGTCATGGGAGGAATGTGTGAGTCACGCTCCCCTGGACGTGTGATGATGACTGCCGGATGCCTACTGGTAAATTAGGTCAACGTAATCAACACTGATACCCTTAAGGTCTATGAATGGTTGGATTAGTAAAACTGATGCCATGGCATATTCCTGTAGAGGATGGATAGGATGGGAGCGGAAGAGATTAGGAAGGATAGGATGATTCTAGAATAGCTTGGAGACTCGGTTAAGATGGGAAGTAACAATTAAATTACCAATACATACTTATTCAAACAGAAAGTCAATCTTAAATTACAAGCCTTATACAATTGTACTAATCTCTAAAACGCAATTATTAATATGATTATATAAAACCCTAACTTCGGGATGAAGTTTTTCGAAGGGAGGAAGTATGTAACGACCCATTCCAAGTATAAGCAAAATAATATTAGCGTGTATACGACATACGCATATGATCGCTACACATGCATATATCGCATACACCGCACTAGTATACATACTTGCTAGTATCGAGACTACCTAAGTTAGAGTAACGAATTGAATATCACAATGCATTTTATCTCGCCGAGATATAATGAAATATCAACAAAAGACTTAACATGTATATTGCCCTTATATGCGTATGTGTGGTAGAGCATTATTTAAGAAAAACAAATTATAATTTAGTACAAATTATATGTGAGGGGACAAATAAAATAATAATATACTTTAATTAATTATAAAGTTAATTTAATTAAGTTAAAAACAAAAATAATACAATTAATCTTAAAATAATTAATCAAAGTCAATATCTACATAAATGACAAAATATCTCCATAAATGATTTAGTCAATATCTACATAAATGCCTATAATATCTGCATAAATAAGTAAAATATCTCCATAAATGCCTATAATATCCACATAAATGCCTAAAATATCTACATAGATGTGAGGAGGTGGAAGAAATTTATATAAGGAATGGAATATGAAGGAGAGGGGAGGGCTTTTCTTTGCTAATTCTGCACTATGGTCTAAGGAAATATGGAGGGATATGAACTGTTTTGAAGAGAAGACTCATTGTTCTTGGAATTCTGGGCACGGGGGCAGAAAACGCATCTTCTGGGTCTTAGGATTGTTTCCTAGATTGGCTGGGATGAAATGATTGTTTCGGTAACCTGTCCACTGCATTCACAAGAGAACCACGACGAAATCATCAGTTTCGTTCCAGGTATTTTTCTATGTATAAAATAGTTACTTATGTAAATTTAAATTTACTGCTGGTCTCCATTTATTTGCATTTATGCTTAAATTTATGTATAGGATGAGTTTATTTATAAAATGATGGTTTAGGGGTCTTACACATATGAATATCACAAAAACACGAGACATAATATGTATGCAATCTGCGGGGGAAAAACCCCTCTGTAGGGGAAAACCCAGTCAAAATTCTCTTCCTTCAATAGTTTTCCTTGAGACTCTTCAACCTAGACATACACTAGGCCTTCCTCCACGTCAAGTCAGCCCTTTTAGATCTTCGACCTTGTAGCAGCAGCAACTTCACCCCAACAACTTCAACTATGCAGTAGTAGGCAGCGACTGGCAGCAACAACACTAGAAAAACTTCGATCTTCCAAACTAGGGCATGAGAGAGAGAGAGAGGTGCCAAAACTTCAAATTTTCTTCTTCTCCTTCACTTTGACCAAACTCGCATTCCTTTCAGTCTTCTTTTCCTCCTTCACACTTTTCCCAGCTACTCTTGAGACATCATAACTTGAGTGAGTGAGATGATTCAAATGAATTCGATCTGCTCCAATATATAGGCTCCAAGTGAAGTCGAATTGCTCATGTTGAGGCCGACTTGGTCTCCTTTAGGCCAACTTGGTGTGGAGATGACATAAGACATTTTTGACTCAAATATAATTATTTTTACATGATTCAAAAGCCCAAGAAGGGTCTTATAAAAGGTACAACGACTCTAATGACTCAATATTAATCCTAGGAGTCCACAATGGGGACTTTGACTAACATTATGACCCAAGCATGAAACCCATGCTTTAATAAGTCATTGTAATAACAATAAAAATTCTTTTCTTTATTCTTTTGACAAGTACATTACATAGTGACTCAATTACATTTATAAAGACCGAACATAGTTACAATTTTCAACAAAATATACCAATACTTCGCATCTCACCTAGATTATAGGATTTGCAGAACATATAGTATAGAAAAGCATCTCCAAGCAGAAATTGTTCATCCGGTCATTTGGTATATAATTGACATAAAAAAATTATTTGACTCCATAAGCCACTGGTCTTGCTCAATAATCTAATCTAATCTCTATAACTTGTTAAATCAACCAAGTGGCTTGGCCATTCAGTTGTGTCTCCCGGATTTGTTGGTTGCCAACAAATCTTCCATTCTCACATTCCATAGGGACTACCCCCATAGCCTGTCGTTGGGAGACAGCTAGAATGGAGAGGGCATAGATCAGAGTGATAGCCCCCACCCTGAGTCGTTGTCGCACTGTGCCTATACAATCTAAGCTACAACACCTCACAAAAATAATAGTTAGGGTTTTTAAATCTAGGGCTTCATTATTCCCTTACTCCTTACCAAGATTTAGAATATGCTTCACTCCCATAGACTCCATCATCCCAAGGACTAGGAACTGGCCTTATCACTATGTTGATCACCTTCAAAATCAATCACATTTTTTTCTCTCCTAATCTTATTTTTTGCCCCTTAAGGTCAAGCCGCTAGCTAGGGCGAGGGCACAAAACTAGCTAGGGTTGAAATTGTTTGCTAGTGGGAGGATTCAACATTGAGAGGGGCATTGGTTGCCTCATGATCAACGCCTTTATTGGCTAATCCATCCATTCCAAAGCAAAATCCTTTTTTCCCTAGGTTATTATTGCCCTAGATAAACCCTAGTTTTCCCTAGGATTCAACTTGGGGCTTGTTGAGGGTTTCTTGTTCCATTGTTTGTTGATATCGATTGTTTGGAAACCTTTTCTTAGCCTCTTGACTCTAGGTTAATCCATTTAATTTGCTATCTCTCAATATCTAGATCATTTTTACCCTATATTGGCCTTATTAGAGGATGCAAATTGACCTATTACACTTGCTCAACCTTTTCCTTAAAAGGAATTGTCCTCTATAAGTCTTTCTTGTCACTTTGATCCTTGAACTTCATATATCCTTGGGCGACCTATCTAAAGGGAAGCCTCTCTAGTGGTGAAAATCCACAATAGAGTAGGAGGCAGTGGCAGTGGTAACAATTGGCCACACCTCATTGTTATCCCTTGGTCTAGCTTTTTCCTTGTAGGCCACCACTTACAAGATCTGCTATATTTTGAGGAAATAGTTTTGGCATCGTTGTTGGGAAGAAATTGAGTCAACCTCCTCGTAATTTGAAGATTTAGCTTCACCCTTTTTAAAGAGAATGTCTCAAACAACTAGATAGATCCTCTTCTGGCGACTTCTGAATCCAATGCTAAAAAGTCCCCTGGTAGTTCTTCTGACGATACCATAGCTCCATGAAAGAGTAAGACTACCAAGAAGACCATTGAAGCTTCTGCATCTCCAATTAACCCTACTAGTCTTGTGGTTAGGAAACTCTTTGTTGATAACACCACTCCTTTCGACATGGATAGACCACGGAGTATAGCCGCATTCAGGCCTTTGGATTTGAGCAATCTCCCTTATGCCCTGCATCAATTGCCTGAGAAGTATCATGAATGGATTCCGAAATTCAATGCCACTAAAGAGAAATACATCCATGACTTTTACTGGGAAATGAGTGCAAATATAATAATGGAAGAAAATGTAGTCACAAATCATGATGTTGTTTTCCTTGACTTTTGATGGAAATGCTAGATATTGGTATCTTAGTTTATCCTAACGTAGTATTCCTAATTGGGATACTTTTCATGAAGCATTCACGAAAATATGTTCCTCAGCCTTAGATGGAGGTATGCTCCTTGAGAGATTCCTCCAAGCTACTAAAACAAAGAAAGAAACTTTGAAGGAATACACACAAAGTTTTGATAACCTCCTTAGAGAGATCCCTAAAATATTCATGCCTACTAATGATGTTATCCTTGATAGGTATATTATCTCTTCATGGACACTAAACCTATGCCCTTAGGGATAAAGGTCCCAAGGACCTAGTAGGGGCTAAAACTTATGGTTGTTGAGATAGAACAAAATATAAATGTTGCTAGGATTGAATTTTTCAACTATCTCAGGGTTAGGATTGAACCTAAGATCAAACCAAGTTCCCAGGTCGATCCTGCTTTGCAGACCTTTGCCAAAAAAATTGATAAGATTACAAATGAATTGATGCAAGGTTAAAAGACGTTGATGAACAAATTGTCCATGATAGAGAGAGATAAGGGATCTTGATCTAATTTCCCTCTTGTTACCCACCAAAAGTGGGTGACCCCATAGGAGAAAAAAAATTTCCCATCATCTCTTCTAGTCAGCCAACCAACAGCCCCTGTAGTCACCACTAGTTGATGACGATGTGCATTCATATCTCTGCCACCTACATCATTCATATTTCTCACCCACCTCGCAAGAGAACATGAACGAAGGTGGGTTTCCGATCAAAAGGTACTTCATTCATTTTGCAATCGTGTGCTTATGCTTGTTTGCATTAGGGTTTTTCCCAAAAATTATGGGGTGATCTAGAAGAAGGAAGAGTTTTGACCATGACCTTGTTCCCTCACCTTAAATGGGGGGTTAATCTATGATTCTAGGACCCCCCCCCCCCGCCTAATGGCCCAAGGGGTATAGGAGGGGCACTACTTGGGAAGCCCTGATTGAGATAGTGTGATCCATCTATACCCATTCCATACTTGCCACTTTGCATCTTACATTACAACCCCTGTATTCCACCTCCATCCTTCGGGTTCAGCTGACCATTAGTTCTCTAGGATTTGGCATCTATATATCCTCATACTTGGGTAGGGCATAAAACTTGGCCCTAGGAGGTTGATGCAGCTAAAAGAAAAAGAAAAAACATATCATGGCCACAAAAGAAAAATCAAAGAATATCAAAATGCAAAAGATTATCAAGACATACACATTAGCAGATGGGCAAAAGCCTAGCATGATCTCTACCTCACACCTTATTGCCATCACCCAATTCCTGAGCACCATATTGCTCCTATACATCTGCAAAGCAAGCTTTAACACTTTGAGCTACGAGAAGTAATATAAAGAAAAATCAAGAAAAAGTAAAAGGCGCACAAGAGGGATGGAAAAACCAAAGGCCATGTTGGTAACTCATGCATCCATGATTGCTTCCTCCTCACATCTATACAATCAAGATGTGGATCCCCAACATGTTGCTCCCTTTACCACAAAACTTGGCCATGAAGTCTTCTCCCCTCCATTGTCATCAATATTCACATGACACATGTTCATTGAAGCGTGGACCGATGAAATGTCACTTCCCCTTTAGGGGCTAGAAGCACCTTTATGAGTTCAAAGCCCCAAATTTGGAATTGTTATTTTTTAATGTTTTCTGTGGTTTTTTGCCAATTTTTTTGTCAATGTTTTCGAGAATATGTTTTCTAAACCCTCGTTGATTTTTTCCCAATGGTGATGTTTTCAACATTATAAGTTATATCATCAAAAACATATTCCCCCTATGTGATTTCCTACAATGTTACTATGTTATGTCATCTAGGGAAATGTCATCAAGGAAAAGTGTATCACACCATATCCAACACCATAGGAAAAGGTAATGGTGTTAACTCCAATTATGTCCCTGCCACATATTCAACAAAAGGGGGCCATGTAGAAAGCACCCTTCTAGTGACATCAATGATATAACATCAGCATGCAAAAACACAAGGATAAACCAAGAAAAATATGACACGTGAAGCAACAAGCATCCATATGTCAAGAGAGTGATCCATCAAGCAAAGCCATGAATGTACCACCAAACCACAAAATGACCATTAAACCATGACCATCCAGCATAGAGAAGTGAATCTCCTACGCCAAATATATAAATAAAATAATCAATGTCAAGAAGAGAAAAGGCTCCATAAAGGTCCGTCCCCCCAAAATCCATCGAAATGCTCCATGGATATTAACAAAAGCCCCATCAATGTAATGTAAATCACAATATGAAGCCTCATACGATATGACGAGTGACATTAGGGATGCCATTCTTGTTTCTTTAGTGATATCCTAAAGGGGTGGAATCAACCAAGTCGTCTTCTTCTATGTAGAGGATTTTGTGACCGTATTGCATTGCCACTTGGAGAGAAGATTCCATGGAACATCTGTTTGAAGATTTGATCATAGAGGTGATCGACCATTCAAACAACATTGAACTTGATTATCACATATCCTTAGTTGTTGAGTAGGCCTGCATACATCCTAATGCTATAACTCTTTCTCCTTATTTTCACTTGTGGTATGTGCATAGAACAAGTCCTTAATAGTGAATTCATAAGAAGGAATGAACTTTCTTTAATACTGTCCCTATTAATTTAATAGTGTTTATGATAGAAGGCAATCTGCCTTGATCAAGATCTGAATCAATAGCCCACTAGGTATGTCTTCCCACAAACCCACTGTTTAGCCATGTTCATATCAAATTTTTCATTGTCCAAGTACTATCCAACCACCAATCTTTAATTGATGGGTTCTTTCAAAACAATACAAGATATTCAACACTCTCAAAAGAGAGATGAGCAATATAAAATTATTTACATCACCATGTGTTCCTCTCACTGCTAATACACCATTTGCACATAATCACCCACTTCTGAAAATTAGGTTTTCTTGGTTGTTTATAAAAGGTGTGGTGTTTTCCCCATTTTATTTGCGTGCCAAAATCAAGGTATTACAACCTTGCTGCATCCTCCAAAAATAAGTAGAGAATTTTTTTAGCCTTATCTTGTATTCCTATCACATATTCCAAAATTTAGGAATTACAAAAAATCATCCAGCCTTGTTCTCATAATGGGACATGTTTTTGCAAAAATGTGACTAGAAGGTACCTGCTTAGTCATGAAACTTGCAAAGTGGTGCACACTCTTGTCAAGTTGCAAATGCTTCAGACCAGACATCAACGTTGAAGCCTTTGCAAAATATTTTATTATTGTGAAATCCCTTTGGATTATTTTGCTTACATGAGGATGGCGCACCTACAGTGAAAATAAATATACATACACACTTAACAAATACTACCATATATCCATCGATAAAACATACAGAACAATCCAAAACATAAAGGAGGATTTTAAACCAAAACAAAGTCTTGCAAATCATTCAAATTTCAGATCCTCTCTTGTTTAATACAAATAAACAACACGAAAATCTGGCAAAGCTATCAGGCCCCATATCCATTTCTTACCTTAACCGCTACTGTGATAGGTTTCCCTTCTGGCGACAGTTTCTGCTTTAGTACTGCCCGATGAACCTGGAGTAAGAAAGAAAACAAAATATGTCTTCATAAATTTAGAAATACAAGTTTTCACTGAAGGTTCAGGAGTACTAATCTCATGTTGCCAGAACTTAACAAGGTATACCTGTGCAATGCTACCAGATGCCACTGGTTTATCTGAAAACTCTTCAAAGATTTCTTCTATTGGCAACCTGAAAGCCTTACTCACAATGTCCTTTGTCTCCGAAAAACTGTGTTCCGGGGCCTGTAAATAATCGGCACAGTAATATAATAAAATACTAAACTTTGTGACTATCAGCATAAGGTAATTCCAAAATCAATTAGTATTTATTTTAAATAACTTATATGGCGACCAAGTTACATCAGAAGTTTCCTCTATAAGTAACTTCAAGTAATTTGGAGCAGAGAATTCACATCAAAATAAAGCATTCAGCATAAGGGAGCCTGTGGATTTCAAGTTAGAAAGCTACCCTGAAATGTAGCTTGGCAAGTTCACTGCATATGTCTGGTGGAAAGATATCTGGACGAGTTGCTGCCCACTGTCCCCACTTAATGAAAGCTGGACCTACAAAATTGCCAAATAAAACTTGAGTCTGGATCAACAATACAATTGAAAGGTCTAGAAACTAGTAAGAAAATTGACAAACATATAATAGAACCCTATGCAAGCAACAGAAAACCTTTCACTAAAGGAGAAACATACTACATAGGGTCAAAGATTACATGCCTGCATGCTCAACTGTTCTCAAAAGGAGACCCAACCAAAGAGAGCGAATTCGTATATTTGATTCCTCTGCAACTGTCCCAATTACTATGGATGGTGCAAACAACAGAAGCAAATAAAGCGCCCTGAATGCCAGTAGCAGACACTCAATAGCCTTTGAAATTGTGATCAAGGAAAAGGATGATTTAGTCACTTGAAAACAATAATAAAAAGAGAGCGCTTTTAGGATTAGCAGTCCAACAATTTACATGACTCATGCAATGTCAATATCTCAGGTAGAACCATCAGAAATAAACAAAACAAACAAATGCAAAGTCTTACAACTGACCATATTCATAAAACTTTGAAGCCCTGTCACAATAAGGCTTTCCTCTAGAGAAGGCCCTGTCATACAATCTACTCTTTCAGTCAATGCCAGCCCCCAAAACAAAGCTGGTAATCTCATCAACACCTGAGAGTAACCACAAAAAGTTTCAGCATAGTGACAGTCAGGGTTTTAAAGTTTATCATCAAACATAACCAGATAAAAGGATGATTATTTTCATGATTTAAATGTATACATGATTAACAGATAAGAAACTTTGTCAAGCTTTTCAGATTTGGATGTAAACTTACATGAAAGGGAATGTCAACAAAATCCATTAAAGAAAAGACACAGGAACTATTCTTCATAAATTATGGAGAGCAGTGTGAGTTAGATGCACTCTGTCATGAACCTATGCTAGGGCTATTTCCATTTGATCTTCATACCAGTTGCATCCTTCGGGGTGGACGGGGGGGTGGGGGGCGGTGTGGGAGCAATCTTCCTTGAAGAGATAACTCTCAAATCAAAGACTTCAACGGAGGACTTACTGCCATATGTAGAAATTTCTGAATCTTAAAGTTTATGCAGAAATTATTACTGTTAATCTGGTTATGCTCCCCCTATTTAGAGAAGTTATTAACTGAATAAATTCAAGTTAAAATCGAAGAAAAACACATAACAGATCTTTACCAATCCAGATTTAGAACAAGTTCATGCACACATTGACAAAGTGACACAGTTATTTCAGGACAAATAGTCCCCGGAAAAACCCAATGCAGGAAAACTGGTCTCTCGCTGCTAGAGGGTCTTATTACTAAGAATTTTTCTGAATACACAAATCTGGGTTCCATATCTGGAAAACCCGACAGAGAATATACTAGATCTACAACTCACTGGCTGATCTAGGGCCAAATTAATGACTGATCCACACCCTCGAATGGGATTTACAGAACTCAGCCAAGATTAGTGCCTAGAAACTCCAACGCTGCCCCAAAAAGACTCTACGTCAGCCTCTGAAGCCCCTCAAATCCTCGGCACTGCTCCGGAAGAGACTGCGTTACCCCAGACTGGGTGACGCAGTCACTACGCTGCCCCTAAAGGGTCACTGCGTAACCCCTGAGGATTTCCTGCTAGAAATCACGTTGTCCCTGGAGGGACTGCGCTGTACTTGCTACTGCTGCTGCTCTCTCCTTCTGCCATGTCCTTGAGCTGATCTCTGCCTCTTGTGTATTCTAGACCCCGGGATCAGATCATCCCCTTGGCCTAAATTCCCCTCTCTGCAACTAAAACACTTCTGAGTATTCTTAGCAAACCCTGCCCTAGAATTTCATATTGGCTTTAGTGCTATGCCTCTGTGTGTCTTTACAAATGACCCCAAGCATTTCCTTTATACTTTTCTCGTTGACAAATCAACGACCATGATCAAATCTTGAATCAATGCCTAAGATTAAAAGAAAGCTCGATCTGTGTGACTTAAGACAATTTCATCACATGTTTAATTAAACTCACTTTAATTATTTAAGTTCCCTAAGTTTTAACTTAGGAAATACATTAAAATAATTAATTAATTTAATATCCCCTAAACCAGATGAAATTTCCCAAATCAATTTTTGGGTCTTGTAGATCAAGTGTACTTTAGTCCCTCCACCAAGTTTGGGAGCTAGAGCACAACTGATGCTACCCCAAATACACAAAATCTCAACACTCCCTCTTAGGATCAAGGGCGTGCTCTAGCAATACATCACACTATGCATTACATCATTTTGGGCACTGGTTCTGTGTTGCTGAAGCTTGGCTTGCTGCCACTCAACTCTTCTCTGCTGCTGCCTTTTTGTACTGCTGCCCATGACTCTGCTGTAGAAATTTCTAAATCTTAATTCTTATGTAGAAATTATTTCTGTTAATCTGGTTAAGCTTCTCCTACTTATACAAGTTATCAACTGAATAAATTCAAGTTAACATCATAGCAAAACACATAACAGATCTCTACCAATTCATATCTAGAATAAGCACATGCACACATAGACAAAGTGACACAATTATTTCTGGACAAACTATCCCCGGAAAAACCCAATGTGGGAAAATCGGTCTCTAGCTGCTGGAGGGCTCTATTATTAAGAATATTTCTGAATACACAACTCTGGGTTCCAGATCTGGAAAACCCTATAGAGAAAACTCTAGATCTGCAGCACCTGGGTGATTTCAGACCAAAAATACTGAATGATCCACACCCTCAAACGGGATTTACAGAACTCAGCCAGATCTAGGCCTAGAAACCCCAGATCTGCCCCTGAAAGACATTGCATCAGCCTCTGAAGCCCCTGTTGGGCTCTACGTCAGCCTTGGCTAGCCTCCAAATGCTCAGTGTTGTCACTGGAAGGGACTGCGTTACCCCATATTGGGTGACGCAGTCACTACGCTGCCCCTAAGGGTCTCTGTGTATCAAAACCCTACAGAGAAAACTCTAGATTTGCAGCACCTACCTGATCCACACCCTCAAACGGGATTTACAGAACTCGACCAGATCTAGGCCAAGAAACCCCAGATCTGCCCCTGAAAGACACTGCGTCAGCCTCTGAAGGCCTCCAAATGCTCAGCGTTGTCACTGGAAGGGACTACATTACCCCAGACTGGGTGACGCAGTCACTACGCTACCCCTAAGGGTCTCTGCGTAATCCCTGAAGGGTTTCCTGAAAATCACGTTGTTCTTACTGCTGCTGTCGTCTATTGCTGCTGTTGCTACCGTCTGCTGCTGCTGCCTTCCTCTACGTTGTCTTCCCTGATCTCTTCTCTGCTTCTTGTGTATTCTAGACCCCAAGATCAGATCATCCCCTTGTTCTAAATTCCCCTCTCTGCAACTGAAACACTTGAGAATTCTTAGCAACCCCGCCCTAGAATCTCAGCTTAGCTTCAGTGCTCTGCCGTTGTGTTTTACAAATGACCCCAAGCCTTTCCTTTATACTTTTCTTGTTGACAAATCAAAGGCCAAAATTAAATTTTTAATCAATGGCTAAGATTAAAAGAAACTTTGATCCGTGTGACTTAAGATAATTTCATCACATGTTTAATTAAATTCACTATAATTGTTTTATTTTCCTAAGTTTTAACTTAGAAAATACATTAAAATAATTAATTAATTTAATATCTCCTAAACCAGATGAAATTTCCCAAATCCATTTCTCGGTCTTGTAGATCCAGTGTACTCTAGTCCCTCCACAAAGTTTGGGAGCTAGAGCACAACTGATGCTACCCAAAATACACAAAATCTCAACACTCCCTCTTAGCATCAAAGGTGTGCTCTAGCAAATCATCACACTCACGCATTACATGATTTTGGGCACTAGTTCTGTGCTGCTGAAGCTTGGCCTCCTGCCACTCAACTCTGCACTGCTGCTGCCATTCTCTACTGCTGCCCATGACTCTGCCACTGCCACTACAACCACTGTACTGCAGCTCCCTCTCAATACGTTGCATCTGTGTTGCTCATAGCACTGACACTGCTGATCTGCTGCACTGCAACTTCAGTTGTTGAGAGAAACAACTGAATCTCCTGCCCAATCTTTGAAAAACAAGTCAAATGGATTACATCCTCATCACTGAAGCTCCATAGGCTACAGATCTGTGTTGGCATCTAAAGAACGATGCACAGCTACAGCTCTGCCTGTGTAATCAGACTCCCTCTGCACTACTGAAGTCACATCAGCTCCTTGTGCTCAAATCTATCACGATGTTGCTGCACTGCGCTGTCCCTCTGAAGCTCTCTGCGTTGTTGCAGCACTTCTCTACGCTGCTAAAGTCACATCAGCCTCTGCGCTGCTACTGCTTTTACGCTGCTGCTATTATGCTCTGCGCTACTCCTCCCAGCCTCCAGATTTGCCTTTGCCTCTGCTTCATCTGTGATCTATGCACCCAATGCTCCACTCGTCCCGCTACTGTCTTAAGGCTACCGTAGCTCGCTTGTGATCCAAGAGATAAGGTGCTCAAGGATCCCGCCTCACTTCCATGTAGCTCCTCTACATGTCCATGTCACCCCACCTCCGTGGTTCATGATCACTTATGGCTACATCATCTCCGAACCCATCATCTGCCACCGCTGCTTTGGAAGAAGATGCTTCTTGGTCCTTCTTCTTTTCTGGACAATGGCTGACAAAATGTCCCATTTTGCCACACTGGAAGCACTTGATCTTAGAAAGATCCTTCTTCTTCTTCGGCTGCTTCTTCGATGCCAGGGCTGCATCTTCCTCCTCTTCCTTCTTTACGTTGCTCAACGCAGGGCTGTGTTGCTTCTTAGTGAACCTTCGTAGTTCTTCTTGCCGCAGGATCGACCACAAGTTGTCCCAATCTGGGAGGTCCGCACTGCCCAAGATACTTTGGACAAAGGTTTCCCACTCATCCATGACTCCATTGAGGGCAGTCCTGACTATCACTGCATCATCTACGGTTGCACCCGTTGCAGTCAGCTGATCCCTGATTGACTACAATCTGAAGAGGAAATGCTCGATGTCTTCTCCCTTCGTCATAATGAATGACCTCATTTGGGCCTCCAACAACATCTTTCTTTGGACTGATTTTCCCTCATACAAGGAATTCAAGGCCTTCCACATCTCATTAGCTATCTTCTTCTCAGCTATGTGTGGTACAATATGGTCCTTGATATTGTCCATTATCAGTCGCTTGGCATGCCCAGAAGCTTCTCTATGCTTCCGTAGGAGATCCGCATCTGTCGATGTGGCCAGGGTTTGCTCTGCATGGTCTCTTAGACCATATGCCTCAAGGACAATCAGGATCCTAGCTTTCCACACCGAAAAGTTTGAGAGGCCCTCTAGCCTATCCTGATCACGCAATCCATGAGGAGCCATCTTCTCAGAATGTATCGGAGCTCCTCTTCTCTATGCTAGAGATCTTGGATCTAGGGTCCTTTACGAATTGGGCACCCTTTGCTCCCTCTGACACTTGATTTCCCTCCTTGGAAATCTACCAAATCAACTATGATTCAGCTTCTTCTTTGATCCTCTGACCAAACTGCAAGTTTCATTTGGCAAGAAACTCTCTAAGAAACTGATCTCTTCCCAAACTTTGTCACTTGTGCTAAGGCTAAAAATATGAAAACTTCAAAAGTTTAACCCCACCAGCTCTTCTGAATTTCTGCAACTTTTCTGCAGATTTTTCTGGATCTGACAGATTCAGATCTAAATCACACTAGCTGGCTTCACACCCTCATACAGGATTTACAAAAACTCAGCCAGATCTAGGCCTAGAAACCCCAGATCTGCCCCTGAAAGACACTGCGTCAGCCTCTGAAGGCCTCCAAATGCTCAGCGCTATCACTGGAAGGGACTGTGTTACCCCAGACTGGGTGATGCAGTCACTACGCTACCCCTAAGGGTCTCTATGTAACCCCTGAAGGGTTTCCTGAAAATCACGCTGGCATGCTGCTGCTGCTGCCGTCTGCTGCTGTTGTCATCTGTTGCTGTTGCTGCTGCCATCTGCTGTTGCTGCTGCCGTCTGTTGCTGCTGCTGCTGCCTTACTCTGCGTTGTCTTTCCTGATCTCTTCTCTGCTTCTTGTATTCTAGACCCCGGGATCAAATCATCTCCTTGGTCTAAATTCCCCTCTCTGCAACTGAAACACTTGAGAATTCTTAGCAACCCCGCCCTAGAATCTCAGCTTAGCTTCAACACTCTGCCTCTGTGTGTTTTACAAATGACCCCAAGCCTTTCCTTTATACTTTTCTCGTGGACAAATCAACGACCAAGATTAAATCTTTAATCAATGGCTAAGATTAAAAGAAAGATTGATCCGTGTGACTTAAAATAATTTCATTACATGTTTAATTAAATTCACTTTAATTATTTTATTTTCCTAAGTTTTAACTTAGGAAATACATTAAAATAATTAATTAATTTAATATCTCCTAAACCAGATGAAATTTCCCAAATCCATTTCTAGGTCTTGTAGATCCAGTGTACTCTAGTCCCTCCACAAGTTTGGGAGCTAGAGCACAACTGATGCTACCCCAAATACACAAAATCTCAACACAGACATTCTTTAGTCATGTACTGTGAAAGATTAGGATTGGCATCCTATGTCAAGTACATGAACTTGGATAAAGAATGGTTTGATGGGCAGAAATTTCCTTGAGGGTAATGGTTCAGTGGAGAACATACTCCGGGTATCATAGGTGGAGTATGTGCCTTGGAGAGGTGGTGTGGTGTCCTATGGAATGCCTCCCAGCATTGTGCTTTGATCTTGTGGCGAGATAGAGTGTACCTATCAAGGCCTTGTTAGGGTAACAATGTTGGCTATCATGATGCTATCATCATTAATGCTTATCAATCTGGATCCCTTCTTATAGATGAGAATATCAGGATGAGTCATTATGAATACCTCCCTAGTTAAGAGGGAGTGTTGGAAATTGTAACTAGGTTCAGTCTTCATAATTACATTCATAAATTATTTATTTGTTATAAAGAAAAATTTAAATTGCATTATGTCCCATTTGGACAATTGGAAGAAAAAGGAAATTTTAATTTTTTTAAGTAATATTTGTCCTCCCAGTTGCCAAGTCGACCCTCCTAGGAGACAGGTCGGCTTAGCCCCATGAGGCACCCTTTCAGACGTGGGAACAGCAATATATATGCCAGCGTGCTCATCCTTTTGGATAGAAATTCAAGTGGTTTTCTGTGGAAGAATTCGGACCTCCCACAAGAAATTTTCTCTCTGAACAAAGAAGCAAAACAAGGATAACAAGGAGATCAAGATGAAGTCATATTTCTATTGAAAACATTCTAACCAATTATGTGGAGAACACCTTGACTGAAGCACTGTGGAAGACAATCTATGTGTAGTTTTGTTGAAGCCAATTCTATGATGTTCTATGATAAGCTCTCTACTGTGAAATTCTATGTAATAGCTAGTCCGAGATCTTGTAGTCCGAAGTTCTGAGGTAGCTTTCTAAAAGAACAAAATTCGAAGTTACGTTCTGTACATCTTGACCAAGCTACAATTATTGACTACTGTGACATGAAGGCTAAAGTGTGCTACTATGAAAGGATAAGCTTCGTATTGTGAACAATTGGAAGATGAATAATGGAGGGAGGGATGACTTGGCAATGGAAGGAGCTAGTTATTGGACTATATTTGATTTTGATTGCTCTTGACTGTTAGTTTTTGTAGCATTGGTGTGTTCTAGCCACAAACATTCATGGAGAGGTGAGAATACATGAGATCTCCAAAACCCAAAAATCGTTTTTGGAAATTCCACCTAGAAGTGACTTAGTTAGATTATTAACCAATTTTTTTAATGTTTCCCAAGTCTAAACCTAGGAAAACAGGTTACTTATTCAGTAATAATTAATTCAAGGCGAGAATAGTTTAGAAACTCACACGGATTGATCCAGAGATGATCCTAGCCATCGATTATGTTTTGATATTGGTCGTTGGTGCTTCAACAGTGGATTATAAGAGGAGATCGATGTGGTGATGGAGAGGCCACTTGAGACACTTGAGCAGTTTGACTTCTTGGAGATCGATTTCCAAAGTAGCAGTAGTCAATTTCCGGAGAGAGCCAGAGATCGAAGCAGTGAGTGAGGGGCAAGGACAATGATCCGGAGGAAGTTTTCTAGATCCGGAGAGGCAGCAGCAAGAGGGTCGAGTTATCCCAATGAGGTAGCGCAGAGCTCTATGCAGTAGCTTCAGAGAGGGCAATCCGATTTGCAGAGAGGGGAATATGTCTTCAGTTCCAGAGGCCAGGAAGGCATGCCAGAGTGTCGAAAAAGAAATTTCCTAGCCAGCAGAAGGCAGAACGACTTCATCAGAGACCAGTTAGAGGCTTGACGTCAAGCAGGTTGCATAGTGCAGAGTAGAGGCTAACGCAGAGTGTCAGAGGGCTGTGTTTTTTGAAGGCAAGTTGTGTCGGAGATTCCCTGTGGAGGAAGGGAAAATCCCTTCAATAATTTTGCCCAGATTTTCTTGTTGTGGATTTCCAGTTTCAAGAATCCAGGTTGTACTCAGATTTTCACTGTTGCATAATAATAAAAACCCTCACTGCTACACCGGTTTTCCCAAATTAGGTTTTTCCAGGGACTTTTGTCCAAAAATAATTGTGTTATATTTTGTGTGTGTGGTAGCATTTCTCATCTTCCAGCATTTTATTTTTCCGCAAAATTTTATTTATGAAGGTTGTAGTGTGTTTATTTCGATATTTATCGTAGCAGATAAATTTTTAATTAATTAACAATTACAAGAAATAATACCAGTTGCTGCAATAGGATTTCAATGTACGAATTTTCACATGGTACAGAGCAAAGTTGATCAACTGAAGAGCTCAGATTCAAATGAAGGAATTTTGCTGCTCAATAATAGCAGCATGTAGAAATTTCCAGGGGTAGCATAGTCTTTTGCTAGGGGCTGAGTTACTTGAAGAAACTCGATTTTTCATATCAGAAAAAATTTGATTTTTCAGATCAAGTGATTCCAGAGGCAGAGGGAGCTAATCAAATATTTCATTGGGAAAATCTCTAGCTGGACACAGAGGGTTTTGCAGCAGTTCGCTAAAGAAAAACCAGCAACGGGTGGAAGAGAAGAGCACACACAGAGGAATATTTCTCTCAAAGGGTTTCTAGTCAAGAAATTTGAGTTTTCCCACTGCAAATCGACAGTAGCAACGAGCTGAACAACATATTCCCAGAAGGAGTGCGAGTAGCAACAACTAAGCAGAGCGGCAACTGAGTAGCAACAGCTGAGCAAAGCAACAGTCGAGTAGCAGCAGCTGAGCAGCAGTCGAGTAGCAGCAGCTGAGCAGCAGTCGAGTAGCAGCAGCGGAGCAAAGCAGCAATCGAGTAGTAGCAGCTGAACAAAGGGAAAGAGGGATATTTTCGAGGTTTATTTCTCTAGTTTTGAGTTTCCAAATTTTGCAGCTTTTCAAGGATGACCGATCAAGATTTACAGAAGAGGTTGTGCGAGTTAGCTAGAATGCATATTTGGGTAGCAGATCGACATCCAGTTGTCGGAGGTAGATGCCAGAGGAAGTACAAGTTGTGTAGTGCGAGTTGCAAAGAAAGGAAGGGTCCCAGCCAAGGATTAGGCTTGAAAGGAGATAGAGGGGCACCAGATCTAGGAGGAGGAGTATAAGACTCCAGTGTGCCATATTGGGCAGGGTTCAACGCAGTTGCAACACGAAGATCAGTTAGATATATTTTGGATTGTTGCAGTGGGACCATCACCTTTGCTACCGGAGCCCACCATATCATAGTAGCAGGTTCAGTGTCAGCAGACACAAATTGTCGTTAGACAGTTGCAAATCTAGTTGCAGTCAGTACCCAGGAGACAGTTGCAGAGCTAGATGCAGTGACACAATCAGTGTGAATTTCCCAGTTGTAGTATGCAAGTGTAGTTCCATCCAGGAGATTCCCAGCACAAAGCTTCATAGTCTAGTTTCCAGTGCAGGAGGATAGTACGAGTTGTCACAAGGGCACAGAGAGATTTCCCATAGAGATATCAAGACTCAGAGGGAGTCTAGTTTCAGAGGGAGCAACCCTATGGAAGCTAGTATTTCAGGATCTGGGGAGATCAAACTCATTATTGTAGTAGTTGCAGCAGCATTGCAATAACAACAACAGTGTGAATAGATCAGAGTTGTCCATGTTGGTAGCCATACCTCCAGGAGTGAGGTGGGATGATTTGGAGTTGTAGTCCCAGAAAGCTACAGAGATTGGGCAGGTTCCTTGAGGAGTCTACCTCATCGATCAGTACCTGGATACGGGGGCCCGGATTATTCAATAGCAGGATGGATTAGTGGAAATTGATGCAATGAGATGCCAGAGTGACAATGGCAGAGACTAGTAGCAGTCAGATGCTGGGGAGCACAGTGCAGAGTTGCCTTCAGTGCAGTTGGCACAATGCAGAGTCAGCAGCAGCGCAGAGTATTTAATGGACAGTGCACAGACTAGTGGTAGTCAAGACTCGGGTGGAAAATGCATCATATTGAACACAGTTGGTTCAGTATTTTGGATGTTTTTCAATTGCAGATGTTGCAGTAGTAGCATCAACAGAGTTGCAGTGTAGATGCAGTGTTGGTAGCCGTTCAGCAGGGTCAACAACAACACAGATGTAGCAGATATCAGAGTTGCGTAGTTGGTGGGCAGCAACAGCCAGACATCAATAGCGTGACAGGAGATAATGCAAAGAGAGGGTGTTGTGTGTTATCTTTTTATAGCATCAAATGTGTTCTAGCCACAAAAAAATTTCAAGAGGCTAGAATACATGAGCTCTCCAAAACCTAGAAATCGTTTCTGGAAATTCCACCTAGAAGTGTCTCAAATAGATTATTAACCAAATTTTCAATATTTCCTAAGTCTAAACTTAGGGAATAATAAGTATGGTTAACTAATCAGTATTAATTGAGATAAGGTTAGAATCATCTATAAACTCGCATGGATCGACAGGGAATTAATCTGGGCCATCGATTATGTTTTAATCTTGGTCGTTGATGCTCCAACAAAAGATTATAAGAAGTCGATGGGTAGATAGAGAATACACCAGTGCAGTTACTCAGTTGCCTAGGCAGTTCGATTTTCTCAGTGGCTGTGAGTCAACAAAAAAGATAGAGACAAAGGGTGAGTAGCAAGTGAGAGAGGAGAGCCGCAGAATTCTAGGAGGAAAATTTCCAGTTTCTGGAAGAGGCAAAGTGAGGAAGGGCAAATTCCATAGTAGCTTTGAGCAGTCACTACGCAGAGAGTGACAGAAAAGCTCCAGCATGAGGATAGAGGGTCCATCTCAAGGGCAGAAATTTGCAGTGGAGTGTGAGAATATTCTCACAAAAATTCTCTCAGTATTTTCCTCAGATTGAATTGCCAATAGAGCATGTAAAATTTTTGTACTCAGATTTGCTGCTGAAGAATAATAAGAAAACCCTCATCCGTTGCATCGGTTTTCCCACATTGGGTTTTTCTGGGGACATTTGTCCAAAAACAACTATGTTAATATTCTTGTGTGTGGTAGAATTTCTCAGTTTTCAGTTTTCCGCAGTAATTTTATTGTGAAAATTGCAGTTGTGATTTCATTCGTTGTTTGTCGTAGCAAATAAACTGCATACTTAAACTTATAGTTAGAAAAATCATTTTCAGTTGCTGTAATAGATTAAATTTTCACATGGTATCAGAGCACAAATGATCAGTCGGAGAGCTCAGTAGCAAAGACAGAAAGAGTTTCACTGTTTAGTAATAGAAGCAGAACGAAACCCCAGGGGGCAACGCAGTCACTTTGCAAAAGGGTCGAGTAACTTGACGAGAATCGATTTTTACTGAGAGAGCAACAGAAAAATTTGATCTCTCCAGATCGAGTAGCTCTAGAACCAGAGGGAGCAGCCTCGTATTTTTCGCAAAGCAAATCTCTAGTTGGACGCAGTAATTTTGCAGCAGATTACTAGAGAAAAATCACCGCCGGAAGGAAAGAGGAATAGCACACTAAATTCATCAGCATGACCATGGACAGATTTAACAGTCAAGAAGCTTCAGATTTTTCTTCCAGGTTGGAGGATGAATTTTCTTGCTTGTTAGGATTAGCTTCACCGAGAGTTTGGTATATATATAGTGGAGAATCAACTCATCTGACAGGGGTTAGAGAATATTTCTCTAGCTACAAGGAGGAGCAGATGGACTTCCAGATTACTATGGGCAACAAAACAAGATGTACTCCAGTAGGGAGAGCTACCATAGGCTTTTGGAGGGAGTCAGGAACCAGCACCAACGCTACAAATGTAATGCATGTGCCAGGATTAGGTGTGAACCTGATTTTAGTATCTCAGTTGCAGGACAAGGAGTATGATGTCCACTTTATGGGGAAGAAAGTATATGTCAAACACTCAAGCTAGAAGAAGGTAAAACAAATTGGAGTTCGAAGCAACAGATAGTACAAGTTGCATCTTGACTCTCCAATGGCACTAATAGGTAGTGACAGTATCAATGGAAAGGAGCTCAATGAGTTATGGCATAGGAGAATGGGACATCTACACCATGGAGCACTCAAGATGGTCACAGAAACTGTAACAGGGGTCCCAGAATTTAGTACAGAACACGATGATATGTGCAGAGGATGCGTACTTGGGAAGTATGCTAAGGCAACATTCCCAAGAAGTGAAAACAGAGAAGATGGCATGTTAGGACTAGTACATTCAGATATTTGTGGCTCAATGTCCATTAGAGCTCTTAGTGGTGTCGAATACTTCGTCACATTTATTGATGAGCATTCCAGAAAAACCTGGATCTACTTCTTGAAAAGCAAACATGAGGTCTTTGATTGATTCAACGAGTTTAAAGCTCTTGTGGAGAATGTGATAGGGAAGAATATCAAGGTACTTCGCTCAGATAATGGTGGAGAATACATTGATAAAAACTTCATAGATTTTTGTGGGAAGGAAGGGATCAAAAGAGAATGGACATCTCCATATAATCCGCAGCGGAATCGGGTAGCGGAGTGGAAGAACATAACTATAGTTGGGGCTGCAAAGGCCATGTTATATGACCAGGATTTACGCAGATTTTTATGGGAAGAGGCATGTAACACGACGGTGTATATTCAGAACAAAACTACTCACAGAGCATTGGGGAAGAAAATGCCAGAAGGAGTCTTCACAGGGAGGAATTCCGAAGTTAGTCACTTGAGGATTTTTGGTAGTGCGGCTTATTGCCACGTGCTAGATGAAAAACGTACCAAATTGGATCACACTGCAGATAAGGGGTTTCTCGTCAAGTATAGTGAGACCTCAAAGGCATACAGGATCTACATTCCTAGCAGTAGGAAGATTGTAGTGAGACGAGACGTAAAGTTCATCGAGGAACGAGCTTTTAGGAGATCTCGAGAGATGCCTACAGATGATCAGAATCTGTCAGCAGAAGCTCCTTTGGGCAGCAGGGGCAGCCAGAGGAACCGGCAGGAGGACAGTCACAGGGATCGAGTACAGTGACTTGTACCAGTATTTCCTCAAGGGTAGGAGATCCGGGGAGTTCTCAGCAGACGAAGCAACAGGGACAAGAGGAGGAGTTGGTTGAACCTCCACTACCAGTGGAAGAGCCAACAAAGAAGTTTGTCAGACATGGAGAGATGCAAAGGAGTTTATTGGAACTCTTAAGACGGACAAAATACATGCATACAGCCTGACAGGTATCAAGCTTTGGTAGCTCAAGTTGCAGAACCTTCCAGCTTTCAGGGAGCCGCACAACATCAGGTGTGGGTAGATGCCATGGTAGAAGAGTATAGCTCTATCATGACAAATGATGTTTGGGAGGTAGTGCCAAGGCCAGAAGATAGATCAGTTGTAGGTTCTAGGTGGATCTACAAGATCAAGTACGCTGCAGATGGTAGTGTGGAGAAGTACAAGGCTAGGTTCATGGCAAAGGGGTATGCACAAAAATAAGGAAAAAATTACGAGGAGACCTTCGCTGCAGTTTCCAGATACATGTCTATCAGGTCAGTTATATCCCTAGCAGCTCAGATGGGATGGAAGATTCACCAGATGGATGTCAAGGCAGGATTCTTGAACGGGGTGATAGAGGAAGAGGTGAACATCGAACAGCTAGAGGGCTTCGAAACTCATGAGAGTGCACTCATGTGTGCAGACTGAAAAAATCTCTATACAGGCTTAAGCAGGCTCCCATGGCCTAGTATGGTCGGATTGACAGTTACTTGCAGCAGATAGGATTCGTCAAGAGTGATGCATATCCCAACCTCTACTATTTGATGGTAGAAGGTGAGCCACTCTTTCTAGTTCTGTATGTGGAGGATCTCTTTTTGACAGGATCATCAAGGCTCATAGAAGACTGCAAGAGGAACCTGGCAGCAAAGTTCGACATGAAGGATCTCGGGTTGATGCACTATTTTCTAGGATTGGAAGTATAGAAGAAGAATGGGGAGATATTTCTTGGACAAGGAAGATACACTACAGATATTCTAATGAGGTTCAAAATGCAAGATTGCAGACCCATGACTATGCCCATGATCACAAATTGGAAGAATATAGATGCATCGGATGACAAGGATGTCGACCCCACCTTGTATAGACAACTCATTGGGTCTCTCATGTATCTGGTAAACGCTAGGCCAAACATTTGTTCGCAGTCAATACCCTAAGTCAGTTCATGGTAGAGCCAAAGAGGGTACATTGGGCAGCAACGAGGCACATTCTAAGGTATGTGCACGGCACAATCGAGTATGGTTCGTGGTATTCTCGAGGGGATGACATCAGACTATGTGGGTTCAAAGATGCAGATTCGGCTGGCAGTTCAGTGGACAGAAAAAGTACCTTTGGTTACTGCTTCAGTGTTAGATTTGTTGATTTTTAGGTAGCATCGGATATGCTCTAGCTCTGAAATTTTATGGAGGGGCTAGAACACATGAGATCTCCAAGGCCCAAAAATTGTTTGGAGAATTTCCGCCCGGAGTGCTTTTTATTCAATTAATTAATTATTTTTAATGGAGCCTAAGTTAAAACTTAGGAAATTAAAATAATTAAAGGGAATTAATGTAAATGTGGGTGAGAAGCTTCTAAGTGATGAGGATCAAGTTTGTTTTAATCTTAGCCGTTGATTAAATATTTGATCTCGATCGTTGATCTTTCAACAGGAAAAGTATAAAGGAAGGCTTGAGGGTCAATTGGAGAACACACACACGGAGAGCAGCACTTGACCTAAGTCGAAATTATGGGGCACAATTTGCTGAGAATTTCGGAGTGAGCTTCTAATGTAGAGAGGGAAAGTTCGGCAGTGGAACTTTTGTCCAAGGTTGAGAATACATTGCAGAGAGGCAGCGCAAAACCACAGAGAGACAACGCAACACCTAGGAAGGTAACGCATAGCCTGAGAGAGGTGACGCAGTCACTGAAGAGGCAGCGCTAGGTTTCTGTGAGGAAGATCGGGCATCAGTTCAACAGTTCGACTTCTGAGATGGGAAGGCTCACGAAGAGGGTGATGCAGATCCTAGATAGAGGTACTTCTACCAGAATTTTTTCTCTGTTGGGTGAACCGGATTTGGCACCCTAGTTTTATTCAGAAATCTGTTTAATAATAAAATCCTCATATTTGTTGCACCAGTTTTCCCGTATTGGGTTTTTTCCGAGGACGTTTAGTCCAAAAATAAGTGTGCCCTTTGTGTGAATGTCTCATCTTATTTTTCAGTACTTGATCTGTATATTGGTGTAGGTTGCAGTCTATTTGCATTAATGTTTACTAAAGAATTTTGTAAATAACTTGTTAATTGAAGAACACAAGTAGAAAATGCAAATCAGTTAACTGCAGTAGGATTTCCAGTTGTTAGATTCAGCAATTTTCACATGGTTTTAGAGCAATTGCAGATCAAGGAAGACTGAAGCCATCAGTGAAAGGACAGAGTAAAAATCTGATGCGGGAAAGCAGTTGTCCCAAGAGACAGCGCAGTTTTGGGCCAGAGAGGCAGAGGAAGGGTGATACAATCACCAAGGAAGGCTCACAGAGAGCCTGCGTCAGCCTGCTAGGGTGACGTTGTAGCTGCAGAAGGCAGCGCAGTGATTGTTGGGCCAGCGCAGAGGCTATTGAGTCTCATTTTTTTGGTTGACGTGGCTAAAGTTTCTATCTGGAGTTGCTAGTGGGACGTTGATTATGTTGGTGCAGAAAAGTGTCTAGTGGGGCAGAAGCGTAGTAGAGGGAATCAGTTCCTCAAAAGATTTCTTCCCAAGAATTCTAGATCCAATGTAGACCAGCAGCAAAGAGTGATCAAAGAGGGGTGCTTCGACATTTGTTGCCAGAAGGATTTTTGTGAAGGAAATCGAGATTCAGAGGGAGCTTGTTCCTTGGAGTGTTTCAAGCGCCAAAGAAACCCAGATCCAAGTTTTGTTGGGGTAGCAGCCAACGAGGGAGAAAGGAACTTATTAGACATTCAGTGGAGAAGAGATGGTCGTGAGTGGACTGAGGGATCAAGACAAGTTGGATGGAGCATCCAACTTTGTCATCTGGAAGGCCAGGATCCTGGCAGTTTTGGATGAACATCGCATCAAGGATTATGCCTTGAGGACGGATGTTGTTTTGATTGATGTTAATCCTCTCAAGAAGTACGAGGAGGCTCAAGCAAAAGCGAAGCACATGATCGTGGACGGAGTCAAGGATCATGTGATCCCACATATTGTTGAGAAGAAAACAACAAGGGAAATGTGGGTGGCCTTGACCTCATTGTACGAGGGATCTTCCGTCCAACAGATGATGTTGCTTGAGAGTCAGCTGAGATTGTTTCATATGTAGAAGGGAGAAGAAATCGATCCCTTCCTTATCAGATTGCGAGGGATCCGAGAACAACTAACTTCTGTAGGGGCTACACCAAAACCTGAATTTATGGTCAGGACTGCCCTGAATGCAGTCACTGAATACTGGGAAACTTTTTTCCAAATCATTTTGGGCAGGGCTTCTCTTCCTAGCTGGGAGGAGATGTGGGCAGCTCTTCGACAAGAAGAGATTAGACAATGGACCAAGGCGGGAAGCAGTAGCAAAGGGATCAAAGCCAAGAAGGAGGAAGGGGAGGATGCGGCTCTCACATCAAAGGGACAGCAAGGGCAGCAGAGACAAAAGAAAAAGTATATCTCGAAAGTCAGATGCTTCAAATGTGGGGAAATGGAATATTTCGCCACGCAGTGCCCTCTGAAGAAGAAGGGCAAAGATAAGAAGCCTGACTCAAAGGTTGTTGCAGCACAGGCTGATGAGGAGGATGACGATGACAATGCCATGAGTGCTCATGCACCTCTAGAGAAGAGGTGGGGCGATATGGAGTAGTAGTTGGAGCTACAGAGAGAAAAAGGGGGCAGGATCCTTGAGGTGCCCAAACTCTTGGATCACATATGGCTACGGGAGCACTTAATGACAGTAGCAAAATGACGAGGGTTAGTTGGTGCAAGGGATGATGGAGCGACAATGGCAGAGCTAGAGCTCCAAAGTCTTAAGCAATGCAGTGGAGTGTTGCAGCAGTGGGGGAGGCATAGAGCAGATACAGCAGCAGTGCAGTAGCATCAGAGGGTCAGCGTAAATTAGCACCAGAGGACGCTTCAACATCGAGGTGCATCCAGACTAACTAGTATGTAAGGATTTGGGATGTCTTTCAATTGATTAACTCTCAGCAACTGAGTTATAGTGCAGCAGTTAGCAGTGGCAGTGTTATGGGCAGCATGATGCAGCATATTGAGAGGGAGTTGCAGTGCATATGTAGCAATGACAGTGGCAGTGTCATCTGAAACAATATAGGTTACAGCAACGAAATGGATGAAGGACAGTAGGCCGTGCATCAGCAACGCAGAGGACCGATGTCGTGGATTAGGGTGATGCTTCTAGTGAGAAGTATTGCTAGAGCACATTCCTCGCTAAGAGGGAGTGTTGATTTTTGGGTAGCATCAAATGTGCTCTAGCTCTGAAATTTTGTGGAGGGGCTACAACACATGAGATCTCCAAGACCCAAAAATCGTTTGGAGAATTTCCGCCCGGAGTGCTTTTGATTCAATTAATTAATTATTTTTAATGGAACCTAAGTTAAAACTTAGGAAATTAAAATAATTAAAGTGAATTAATGTAAATGTGGGTAAGAAGCTTCTAAGTGACAAGGATGAAGTCTGTTTTAATCTTAGTCATTGATTAAATATTTGACCTCGGTCGGTGATCTCTCAACTGGAAAAGTATAAAGGAAGGCTTGAGGGTCAGTTGAAGAACACACACACACACAGCAGCACTTGAGATAAGTTGAAATTCTGGGGCGCAGTTTGCTGAGAATTTTGCAGTGAGCTTCTAGTGAAGAGAGGGGCAATTCGGCAGTGGGACTTCTGTCCAAGGCCGAGAATACATTGCAAAGAGGCAGCGTAGCACAACGGAGAGACAGCGCAACACCTAGGAAGGTGATGCAGAGCCTGAGAGAGGTGACGCAGTCACTGAAGAGGCAGCGCTAGGGGTTCTGTGAGGCAGATCAGGCATCAGTTCAGCAGTTCGATTTCTGAGACGGGAAGGCTCACGAAGAGGGTGACGCATCTCCTAGAGGGGGTGACGCAGTCTCAGCACAGAGCTAGGCGCAACGACTATTGTGCAACACTGGGGAAAACGCAGTAACCTATGGGGTTTGATCATTCAGTTGCTAGATCAACCAAAATATTTGTCTTTGGATAGAGGTTCTTATGCCGGGATTTTTTCTCTATTCGATGAGCTGGATTTCGCACCCTAGTTTTATTCAGAAATCTGCTTAATAATAAACCCTCATATCTATTGCACCGGTTTTCCCGCATTGGGTTTTTCCGAGGACGTTTAGTCCAAAAAAAGTGTGCCCTTTGTGTGAATGTCTCATCTTATTTTTCAGTACTCGATCCGTATATTGGTGTAGGCTGCAGTGTATTTGCATTAATGTTCACTGAAGCATACTATAAATAACTTGTTAATTGAAGAACATAAGTAGGAAATACAAATCAGTTAATTGCAGTAGGATTTCTGGTTGTTAGATTCAGAAATTTTCACAGGATTAGGGATGGTTTCTTGGTGTAGCTGGAAGCAGAAGTCAGCAGCACTGAGCTTTACAGAAGCAGAGTATATGGTAGCCATCACAGCTACGTGCGAAGCTATATGGATTAGGAAGCTACTAGTAATCTTGTTTAGGCAAAGGATGGAAGCAACCAACGTCTACTATAATAATCAGAGTTGCATAAAGTTGTTTGAGAATCCAATTTTTCATGGCAGGTCGAAGCACATAGATATTAGATGCCATTTCATTAGAGACTGTGTACAGCGTGGGGCAGTCCACCTACAGTAAGTTCCCACAGGAGAGCAGGTGGCAAACATACTCACGAAATCTCTAGGGAGAGCTATGTGAAAATTCCACTATTGGAATCCTTCTACAACAATTGGTTAAGTTTCTTCTATTTTGTTATAAAACTGAACAAAATTATTTACTGTTTGCTACGGTAAATAATGAAACTAACACAAGGCAGTCTTCACAAATATAAAATGTTGTGGAAACAAAATACAGCGCAGGAAAGAAATAATACACACATTCGACACTATTATTTTTGGACAATGTCCTCGGAAAAACCCAATGCGAGAAAACCGGTGCAGCAGCTAAGGGTTTGCATTATGCAGTAGTTATGAATACAAACTTGGATGCCTTATTGGCAATCCGAAACAGAGAAAACAACTGGCAAGAAAGTTAGTGAGATAACATCACACTAGTACGAGAAGATCCGGTACTGATCAAACTAAAGATGAGAGCTATGCGTTGTCTCTACACAGCTCTACGTCACACCTACGTAGTTACTGCGTCACTGCTGCAAGGACTGCATCACACCTCCAAGATGACCTTCTACTGGTTGGAAACTCGATCCTCTGACCTCCCGATCTCACATCCCGGCTTCCGGTGCTGGATCTTAGTTTCTCCTCCGCAAAACTTCGATCTCCCTCTGAAGCACTACGTTGCCTCTACATTGTCCAACGTGGCTCTGCGCTACCTTTTCTGCACCTCTCTCTGCCTCTTCTACCTTGTGCTCACTAGATCAAGAATACTTCCACCAGTAAACTATCTTTGCCCCTCACTGTAAGAAATCTCTCGATCACTTCTCTGACAACCAATGCATTGCTTTCTTGAGAAAAACGATGTGCCTTCCAAGTGCCCATCGAGCCTCTTCTTATAATCTTGTTGTTGAACATTCAACGGCCCAAATTAATTCCTAATCAATGGCTCAAATCATCTTGACTCGATCTGTCTTTTTCTAGAATATTCACACCTAGTTTCATTAATACCCTTTAATTATCTTAGTTTCCTAAGTTTAGACTTAGGCATCCATTAAAAATAATTAATTATTTTAATAAACTGTCTCCAAGTGGAATTTCCCAAAACGATTTCTAGGTCTTGGAGGATGCATGTGTCCTAGCCTCCCTGCAAATTTTGAGGCTTAGAGCACATCTTATGCTACCATAAATCAACAAGATAAGTTCGTCCAGTTGAAGGAACAGATGGGTATGGTGGAGAACGGACAGGTTACTTTGAATGATTCTCAGTTGTAGATGTTGTAGTTGCAACAGCAACAGATGAGAGGGAGTTGCAGTGCAGATGCAGTGTTGGCAGCAGTTCAGCAGGGTCAGCAATAGCACAGATGCAATTCATATCATATTTGCGCAGTGGTTGGTGGGCAGCAGTCACCCGACATCAGCAGCGTGACAGGAGATGATGTAGAGACAGGGTGTTGTGGCAGCTGGTGCAACACTAAAACACATTCCTCGCTAAGAGGGAGTGTTAGTTTTTTTGTAGCATCGGATGTGTTCTAGCCACGAAATTTTGTGCAGAGGCTAGAATACATGAGTTCTCCAAAACCCAGAAATTGTTTTTGGAAAATCTACCTAGAACTATCTCAATTAGATTATTAACGAATTTTTAAATATTTCCTAAGTCTAAACTTAGGGAATATGGTTAATTAATCAGTGTTAATTCAGATAAGGTGAGAATCATCTAGAAACTCACATGGATCGACAGGGAATTAATTTGGGCCATCGATTATGTTTTAATCTTGGTCGTTGATGCTCCAACAGAAGATTATAAGAATAAGTTGATGGGTAGATCGAGAATACACCAGTGCAGTTACTTAGTTGCTGAGGCATGTCGATTTTCTCAGTAGCAGGTAGCAGGTTAGAGAGGAGAGGACCAGAATGCCAGGAGGAAGATTTACAGTTTCTGGAAGATGCAAAGTGCGGAAGGGCGAATTCCACAGTAGCTCTGCACAGTCACTATGAAGAGAGTGACGCAGAAGCTCCAGCGTGAGGATAGAGGGTCCATTTTGGGGGAAAAAATTTGCACTAGAGTGTGAGAAAATTCTCACAAAAATTCTCTCAGTATTTTCCTCAGATTAGATTGCTAATAGAGCATGTAAAATTTTTTTACTCAGATTTGTTGTTAAAGAATAATAAGAAAACCCTCATCTGCTGCATTGGTTTTCCCACATTGGGTTTTTCTGGAGACATTTGTCCAAAAACAATTGTGTTAATATTCTTATGTGTGTGCTAGAATATCTCAGTTTCTATATTTTCATTTTCCGCAATAATTTTATTGTGAACATTGCAGTTGTGATTTTATTCATTGTTTGTCGTAGCAAATAAACTGCATTAATTTAATTTACAGTTAGAAGAATAATTTCCAGTTGTTGTAATAGATGAAATTTTCAGATTGTGGCGGCATGTGCAACACTAGAACACATACCTCGCTAAGAGGGAATGTTATTTTTTGTAGCATCAGATCTGTTCTAGCCACGAAACTTTGTGGAGAGGCTAGAATACATGAGATCTCCAGAGCCCAAAAATTGTTTCTGGAAATTCAGCCTAGAAGTGACTTAATTAGATTACTAACCAATATTTTAATGTTTCATAAGTCTAAAATTAGGAAAACGGGTTAATTAATCAGTATCAATTAACTCAAGGCAAGAATAGTCTAGAAACTCACATGGATCAATCCAAAGATGATCCTAGCCATCGATTATATTTTAATCTTGGTAGTTGGTGCTCCAATAGTGGATTCTAAAAGGAGATTGACGTGACGATGGATGTTGATTTTGGGGTAGCATCAGATGTGTTTTAAGTCTCAAAGTTTGCATGGTGGCTTAGATACATGTATTCCAGATAACCCAGAAATCGTTTGGTGAAATTCCACCCAGATTGTATTCTATTAAAATAATTAAATATTTTTAAAGGGACCCTAAATCTAAACTTTGGAAAATAAAATAATTAAAGGGAATTAATAGAATATGGGTGTGAATGTTCTAGAAAAGGCGGATCAAGTCAAAAGTTAATCTTAGCCATTGATTAGAGATCTAATCTGGGTCATTGAAGTTTCAATGAGAAGACTATAAGAATGGCTTAGAGGGTCATTTGGAAAATATAAAGATCAAGAGATCAAATTTCTTAAGTGAGTAGTGCTCAAAGGAAATATCGATCAAGAGATCTTTTGTAGAGAGGGGCAGTAGTTCCAGTTGGAAGCATTCTTGAGCCGGAGAGTGCATAGCAACAGAGACAGAGAGAGCCACAGAGGCAACGCAGAGTCAATGAGGCAGTGCTTACACAACCACTGCACAGAGCTTGAAGGGAAGTCATAATTTTGCTAAGGAGACAATGTTGGGCCAGTGCCAGATACCGGAGAGATTTTTCGAAGGCCAGAAGGCCTCAGTTTCCAGCCAGCAGACAAACCAGCGCAGAGACAGAAGGGAAATCGTAGTTGTAACGCAGAGACTGCGTGGGTGACACAGTCACTACGCATAGAGCGCAACACAGTCCAGTCTGGGTGTTGATCAGTGTTGGGTTCCCATGGAGGAGTGAGGATTGTCTCACAAGATCTCTTCTTTCAGTTTCTCTGCATGATTTGACGAATGTGTCAATCATAGACTTGTACTCATAAATATTTATTGCATTATATATAAACCCTCTGCTATTGCACTAATTTTCCCGCATTGGGTTTTTCCAGGGACATAGGTCCAAAAATAATTGTGTCAAATGTGTGTGTGATCTATTCTTGTTCATTTTTGTTTCCGCACTTCTGTTTCTTCCGCAGTTTATTTGTGTAGGTTGCAGTGTGATGTATTCAGTGTTTGCAGTAGCAAACTGAAAATAGATTGTTAAGTTAGAATTAACCCAGTTGATGCAATAGGGTTCCATATATTTACGAAATTTTCACAATGGAGAGATCGCTTGAGACACTTGAACAGTTCGATTTCTTGGAGATTGATTTCCAGAGTAGCAGCAGTCAGTTTCCGGAGAGAGCCAGAGATCGTAGCAATGAGTGAGGGGCAGGGACGGTGATCCGAAGGAAGTTTTCCAGATCCAGAGAGGAAACAGCAAGAGGGTCGAGTTGTCGCCGCAGTTGTCGGAGCACCGCGACAACGGCTCAAATTGGGGGCTGTCACTCCTATCCCCAATCTCTCTATTTAAACTGTCTCCTTGCAAGCTAAGGGAGGTAGACCCTATTACAAATGAGGATGACAAATCCAGGAGACACAGCTAAAACATCAAATACTTATAAAATGAACGAGATTCCACAGATCTAGATTAGATATTACGTTTAAGACCAGTGCCTTATGGAGTCAAACAGAATCCCGCTATGCAATTATAAACAAGTAACGCTTAACTGCTGCTTATTAAACCACGATTGATCATCAATGGTATTTTCTTGAGAATGCCACAACCATGAATGAGAATGCCAGATAGTTGAAAGATTTCCGAAATTAAGATATTGCAATTATAACACAATTCGAAAATTAAAAAATCCACAGTCAAACTTAGATAAAAATTTTAAGGCTCAGTTGACCATAGGACTTAAAATTTTTTTTAGAATTTTGAAATTTTTATTTTTTTTTATCTAAAACAAAAATTAAGCTAATTAAAATCTAAGTCTAAAACTAACTAAATGTAAAAAATTCTAATTTAACAAAAAATAAAGTTAAACTCCAAAGTCAATCTAAAAAAAAGGTAAAATTAAAACTAAATTAAAATCTAAAAATAAAATAATCTAATTAACAAAAATGAGAATCTAACTAAATTAAAAGTAGAATCCTAAAAACTAAACTAAAACTATGATCTAAAATCGAACTAAACTAAACATTTTAAAATAAAATCGAATCCTAACCAAACTTAAAAATACAAACTAACTAAAATCTACGACTAACACTCTAACCACATGAATATCAAATTAAAACTAACAATTAGCAAAACGACTAAAACGAATTCGATTAAAATTTAAAAAAAATGCTGGCTTTTAGAAAAATTAATGCGATTTTATGTTTTTTGTTTATCGTATGCAGGTCGGACGGAGGGACGGTGGAACGAGGGCAAGCTTGACGGCGGGAGGGGAAGACTTCGACGGCAGATTCGATGAGGTTTAGGAAATCGATGGCAAAGGGAAATATTGCAGCGTGAGAAGAGGCTGATAAATGCAGGACGGTGTGAAGGGCCGGATGAAAACGACGGGAGTTTCGAAGCTCTTAGAATGGCTTTCAAATGGCTGGGCGGACAGAAGAAGATGATCGATTGAGGAGCTGAAGGATGGATCAAATGTGAGCAAAGAGGGGAATCTTTGACAGCGTTTATGCAGCAACGAAGACAGAAATATATCTAAATAAACCCAGTACATACAAAAACGCCCAACAATCTTTAAAATTTCTTAAGCTCAGATTTTTATGCTCCTTGAATCAAATACGTTTAGATTTCGCCCACAGTAGGAAATTGAGGCCAGATTTGGCCTTTGAAAGCCAGATCTGCCTCAGATCCTAAAAAAATTTCTGATTTAAACCCTTAACCTGCAAAAGACAGCCAGATCTGAAGATTTATACACCATGAAACAATTAAACCCTCACAGTCCTAAAAAATTTACAAATTTACAACTATTTTACAAATTTAAAACCCTCATGGTTAGATTTAAATCCGTTTTAGCACAATTTCCAGAGATTTAAAATTTTAGTGAGAGGCACAAGCCTTCGAAACCCTGCAAAATCACAAATATCGTAAGATAGACCTGGAATTTAACAAATAAAGAGCTTATTAGATTTATGTTTATTGAGAGTCGGCTGGTCCAACCGAAGACTTCCCTAGACGCCCAATCTTAAAAAAAAATTTCCCTGCACACTTAGATCTGAATCTTAGATCGATAGAGATTTAAGAAAACAACATGAGACCTTTGTAGAAAAATCAGAATGTTATTTTATAAACCCAGAAAACTGCATAAGATACCTATATGCAGATTAATCCATGAAGGCCATCAACCATAAAATACAAGAAACAAAGTAGCAGAGTTTAGAGACAATTCACCACATAGATCTGAGAAGGAACATCCAGATTTGTAACCCCAAAGTCTTTATGCTTTATTCCTCAAAAAATTTACAAGAGCTTCTAAGAGCAAGTGCACGATCCTGAGATCGGATGACTCAAGAATGAGAAAGACCTCTAAATTTATAGGACAAGATCTCTAACGGCTAGTTTGGATAATCCTCGTCAAAATAATCTCAACCGTCCAAAAGATTTAATTATCTTTTAATCCAGAACGTTGAAATTAAAATTTTGGGGAAAAAACGAATTTATCATTTAATTCAATTTTAATTAACTCAAAAATACTATTTTTGAGTTAATTACCCCAAAATTTTGACCTTGACTTAACCACCAGGGCCCAAGGGTCCAATATTTCTTAAAATTCTCAATATTCCCTTGGCTTGGGGTTGTCAAAATCATTTTCCAAGGACCAACAAATTTTGCCTTTAAAGATTTAATCCTAATTTAGTACCCTAAATTAATTAAATTTCTGGTTTGGGATTTTATTAATTAATTGACCAGAAAATTTAATTAATTGACTAAGAAGGGATTATAATTATTTTTCCAACCCTCTTTTACATGAGATAATACATTTACATACATGAAGGGGGGAAAACCCATTTGTATAGACCCTCAAATAAATACCCAATTCTGCGACTCAAAACATGATCTAGTAGACCAAGTAGTTGAAACTACTTTTACAAGGACTCGATAAAAAACACTAGGACTCACTTAGCATGCTGATGACAAAATCCACCCTAGCTTTGGGGTGAGGCTAGAGGGAAAAACTCTGCTGATCACTTTCGTGAATCAGTGAGACAAAAAACCTCCTAGGATAGAGGTCATCAACAACATACTAGGCTTACCTAGGTTGTTACATACATTGACGGTCTTACTTAGATCATTTACATCATTACATGCAGAATGGGTTTACATCATTTATAACAATGTCAACTGTCGATGAAATCTGGATGATGGAATCTGAATGGCGCAACCACGTTGAACATGACGAATCCCATTTGAAAAAATGGGGGTGTACTGCTATGGGGTAGTTGACAAAGTGCGGTCAACGAGGTTCTTTCCATCAGTTGAGACGCGCGAGCTCTGCGTAGTAGCTTCAGAGAGGGAAGTTCGATTTGTGGAGAGAGGAAGACGTCTTCAGTTCTAGAGGCTGGGAAGGAGCCCCAAAGTGTCGAAGAAGAACTTTTCCAGGTAGCAGATGGAAGAACGACTTCATCAGAGACTAGTCAAAGGCTTGACTTCAAGCAGGGTATGCAGTGCAGAGCAGAGGCTAACGCAGAGGGTCGGAGGGCCGAGTTTTCTGAAGGCAAGTTGTGTCGGAGATTTCCTATGGAGGAAGGGAAATTCCCTTCAATAATTTTCCCATATTTTCTTGTTGTGGATTGCTAGTTTCAGGCATCCAGATTGTACTCACATTTTCACTGCTACATAATAATAAAAACTCTCACTGTTGCACCAGTTTTCCCAAGTTGGGTTTTTCCGAGGACTTTTGTCCAAAAATAATTATGTTATATTTTATGTGTGTGTGCTAGCATTTCTCATCTTCCAGTGTTTTATTTTTCCACAAAATTTTACTTGTGAAGGCTGCAGTGTGTTTAATTCGATATTTGTCGTAGCATATAAATTGTTAATTAATTAACAATTAGGAGAAATAATACCAATTGCTGCAATAGGATTTCAGTGTACGAATTTGCGCATTGACTCTATATGAAAAGGATTGATGTGTTTTCCCCGTTATTGGGGTTTTTCCTTGGCCTCTAGCCTAATCCCTTGTGTTCTTTGTCTCTTGTGCACTATGATCCTAATGTCTTGTATCTAATGGTAATTAGTTGATGGAGAAGATTAAAAATTAAGGAAGAATAATAATAATACTCACAAGTAATTATCATGTTAATGAATTCACTTATCACTGGAATTCTAACAAGGCCCTCCAATCCCAGTCAGGGCGAGAGTAACGTGAAGTGGAACTTCAGGAACTGTTGACTGCACTTTGTCAACTACCCCATAGCAGTACACCCCCATTTTTTCAAATGGGATTCGTCATGTTCGACGTGGTTGCACCATTCAGATTCCGTCATCCAGATGTCATCGCCGATCGACAATTTTTATAATGATGTAAACCCATTCTGCATTTTATGATGTAAATGATCTAAGTAAGACCGTCCATGTATGTAACAACCTAGGTAAGCCTAGTATGTTGTTGATGACTTCCATCCTAGGAGGTTTTTTGTCTCACTGATTCTCGAAAGTGATCGGCAGAGTTTTTCCCTCCAGCCTCACCCCAAAGCTAGGGTGGATTTTGTCATCAGCATGCTAAGTGAGTCCTAGTGTTCTATCGAGTCTTTGTAAAAGTAGTTTGAACTACTTGGTCTACTAGATCATATGTTGAGTCGCAGAACTGGGTATTTATTTGAAGGTCTATACGAATGGGTTTTCCCCCTTCATGTATGTAAATGTATTATCTCATGTAAAAGAGGGTTGGAAAAATAATTATAATCCCCTCTTAGTCAATTAATTAAATTTTCTGGTCAATTAATTAATAACATCCTAAACCAGAAATTTAATTAATTTAGGGTCCTAAATTAGGATTAAATCTTTAAAGGCAAAATTTGTTGGTCCTTGGACAATGATTTTGACAGCCCCAGGCCAAGGGAATATTGAGAATTTTAAGAAATATTGGACCCTTGGGCCTTGGTGGTTAAGTCAAGGTCAAAATTTTGGGGTAATTAACTCAAAAATAATGTTTTTGAGTTAATTAAAATTGAATTAAATGATAAATTCGTTTTTTCCCCAAAATTTTAATTTCAACGTTCCGGATTAAAAGATAATTAAATCTTTTGGACGGTTGAGATTATTTTGATGAGGATCATCCAAACTAGCCGTTAGAGATCTGGTCCTATAAATTTAGAGGTCTTTGTCATTCTTGGATCATCCGATCTCAGAATCGTGCACTTGCTCTTAGAAGCTCTTGTAAACTTTTTGAGGAATAAAGCTAAAGACTTTGGGGTTACAAATCTGGATGTTCCTTCTCAGATCTATGTGGTGAATTTTCTCTAAACTCTGCTACTTGGTTTCTTGCATTTTATGGTTGATGGCCTACATGGATTAATCTGCATACAGGTATCTTGTGCAGTTTTCTGGGTTTATAAAATAACATTTTGATTTTTCTAAGGGTCTCATGTTGTTTTCTTAAATCTCTATCAGTCTAAAGTTCAGATCTAAGTGTGCAGGGAAATTTTTTTTAAGATTGGGCGTCTAGGGAAGTCTTCGGTTGGACCAGCCGACTCTCAATAAGCATAAATCTGATAAGCTCTTTATTTGTTAAATTCTGGGTCTATCTTACGATATTTGTGATTTTGCAGGGTTTCGAAGGCTTGTGCCTCTCACTAAAAATTTTAAACTTCTAAAAATTGTGCTAAATGGATTTTAAATCTGACCTTGAGGGTTTTAAACTTGTAAATTAGTTGTAAATTTGTATTCTTATTTGACTGTAAGGGTTTAATCATCAAATTGGTGTGTATATCTTCAGATCCTGCAGGTTGTGAATTTGGATCAGAATTTTTTTTTTTAAATTTTTGAAGCCAAATCTAGCCTCCAAAGGCCAGATCTGGGCTCAGAATTCCTGTTGTGGATAAAAGCTGAGCTTAAACATCGAAAATTTTATGAAATTGGATGTACTGGGTTTGTGGCTTTCACTGATCTCCATCGACTCCCTTGCTGCCGCCTTGCCATCCAATCGACCTGCATTTAAATCTCTGATCTCTGAGCTACCATCCTCTGCCATTGTCGTTTTTTTTTTTTTTTTTGAGCTCCCCACATCTACACTGCTCCGACTGTAGTTGTGTTCTTCTTTTCAATCTGCCGTTCAAGCACTCCCTTCACGTCCAGCATCGAACCCTTTCCTTCATCGATCTGCATCATTCTCCGTCGAAGCTCCTACACACGGCCATCTCCTCCGCGGCATCTCTGCTCCGTCCCACCTGCACACAGTAAAACGACAAATGCAAACAAAAACAAAAAAAAACAAAAACGTCAGCCTGCCATCCCTCCTGTCGACCTGCAGTTACAATCGAACAGTAAAAATACACATTCAAATCAGCGTGTGAAATAGAAGCCCTTTACACATCCGTCGAATTTTTGCAGGGTTTCGATTTAGGTTAAGATTTTATGATAGCGTAGACCTAAATTTTAATGCGTTTCGATTTGGATAGCGTAGGTTAGACTTTAGCGTCTTGTTTTTTTTAGTTGTAGTTTAGTTCTAATTCAATCGTTTTCATTTTTTAATAGTGTTCGATTTTTTAGACTTAGATTTAAAAATTAGATTGTTAGCGGTAGATTTTAGTTGTAGTTTTAGAGTTTAGTTTTAAGTTTTAATTTGATTTAGTTTAATTTTAGATTTACTCTAGTTTTAGCATAGATTTAAAGTTAGGATTTAAATTTACATTTTTTAGTTTAAGTTTTAATTTAGTTTTACTTTAGTTTAATTTTAATTTTAATTTTAATTTTAATTTTAGTTTAGTTTAGACTCTAATTTTGTACTTAGTTTTAACTTAGATTTAGAATTTTTGTTTTAGAATAAAAAATTTCAAAATTCCAAAAAAATCTTTAAAATTTGGAAAATATAAAAATATAAAAAAAATTTCAAAATTTCAATAGTCAAATGTGCCAATTTTATTTTTATCTAAAGTTTGACTATATAACATCTTGATTTTTGCGAGCTGGGTAATATTTTTATTTTCGAAAATCTTTCAAGTGTCTAGCTTTCTCATAATATTGTTATTCGTGGTTGTGGCATTCTCAAGAAAATATCATTGTGATCAATCGTGGTTTAATAAGCAGCAGTTAGTCATCATTTACTGGTTTGTAATTGCATAACAAGACTTTGTTTGACTCCATAAGGCACTGGTCTTAGCGTAATATCTAATCTAGATCTGTGGAATCTCGTTCATTTTATAAGTATTTGATGTTTTAGCTGTGTCTCCTGGATTTGTCATCCTCATTTCTAATAGGGTCTACCTCCCTTAGCCTGCAAGGAGACAGCTTAAAGAGAGAGATTGGGGATAAAGGTGACAGCCCCCAGTCTGAGCCGTTGTCGCGGTGCCTTGAACAATCTGTGCGACAACGGGACCAACCATGGTTTGACCAAGACAACAAAATACAAAACTCAATGACAAAGACACAAATCAAGGATACCTAATAAAGGGTTTCACATGGGTTTTACATGGCTTTTGACTTCTGATCTTGGACTTATAATGGTGATGATAGATGTTGCAGAAAAAATTGATGTACCCCTACTGACATGCGGGCTAACAGGTTTCATATGTCAATTTGGAACCAAGATAGGTTGTGACCTTGAATTAAATACTATTACTATCGTTGTTGTTGTTATTATCATTATAGACTATTGTGGTAAGGGTTTTATTTTTTGTAGTGTTTTCTATTTTCTGATCTTTTTCCCTTTTTTCAAATTCTAATGGCATCTCTGAAAAAATGGAAGCTGTTCCTTCTAGAAATGGACACATTTTGTGAGAAACACAAGGCATTTATAGAAAAATGAATCATCTATACAAAAAATGAGAAACACACATCAAAAAACAATGTTTCTAAGACATTTCTTGTATCTAATGGGTTTTGTCCAAAAACATCTTGCAAACATGCCATTTCTGGTAACTAGGATCATATGCATTTACAATAGACATGTCTATACTTGCCATAAGATAAAACATTACTTGCATATAGAAGAAAAATCAAGTGACCATCACCACTTCAACATGCATTAAAAATAGCTCACCAGGTAATAATGGAGTCAAAAATGTTAGCTCATTCTCAAAAGTAAACAAAATCTTTTACCACCATTGATAGATACCTGACCTCTGTTGCCTGCTAAATTGAGACATAAAATAAGCTTCCATGTGCTCCTTGAATGCCATCTTCCAAAAAAGGGTCTTGGATTCATAGGAAAGAGAGATTTTGAAAGCCATCTCCTTGTTCCGCAAAGATTAACAAGAGTGATGATCCTCTTTAATTCCCCCAGAAAAGAGGCCTTCTTTATGATCACCTGAATTTGTCGATTTCCCATAAATTTACAGCCAGCTTTGTATAGATCATTATTGCGTAGCCTCCAATACTTCATACATATATCATTCACACATCTAGACTTCTCACACAATAATGGTTTTTCTTTTTGTAACAAAAAGGCTTCCAAAAGGTTTCTTTTTCGCAATGTAGCTTTTAGGATGTCGACTCTTTTCAGCAGTTCAAAATACAAAGTATTAGAGCAATGAAGAAATTTGAACTTGGGTGAAGCCCAAAACTGCACCACCTGAAATTTCAGAACAAGATTCCATTTAAACTTCAAAATATCATAGCAAGGGCTCAGGTCCACTCTTTTGTGATGCTTGAGAGGATGAAATCTACCACAACATATGCTATACTATGGGCACACAATATTGTGATTGAAGCAAAAGCTATATCTTCACTACAATTGATAATGTCATAACAGAATTGCCCTTTATAGATATAAATCCAGATATACAAAAGGAGAGAAAAGCCATGTATACCTAAGCGACTACTTAAAATATGTAATTCCAGTTTTGTGTTTTAGAATAAGCAAGACAAGTAATGAGATAAAAGCTTGCTATGTTAGGAATAGAACCAGGGAGGAAAAAAAGTTAATGCAATCGAAGATGTTTGCATTCTCGCTGGGCAGAAAGGAGGTATTGCACTGACTGGTCGATTCTGAGGGAATGGTAGTGGCAGCAAAGTGGATTGTAATGGTTATTATTGTTACAGCCCCACATACGAAAACCAATGTCAAGTCAGAAACAGAACCATGAATTGTCAAAACATTAGAGGAAACTCAGGAAATCTTGATTCAATAGGAGAAACAGTTTTAATAGGAAAAAGGGAAAGAAACAAAAAGTAAACCTATGAAACAACCAAATGCCCTGCCACTAAATGAGACAACCAAATGGCAGCTATTATTTTCATATATAGCAACCACCCTACTCATTCAATGCAGCCAACCTACTCATTAATGACAGCAACCATTCATCGTTCTCACTTCCGCCAACTAACCTAGATTTTATTTAAAAAACCAAGATATAGTAAATGAGGCAGCCATTTTCCACCATCATCACACTCTTCTTCTCATTATTAATGTGTGCTTATCCATGATTGCAGTGATTTCTGTTATAAATATCATTGTTTCTATTCTTGTGATGATTCATGTTATTAGGCATTACCTTCACGCCAACAGATCTCTCATACTTTAGCCATATTAGATATTTATAGCAGTGACTTGGCTTTTGGGCTTAAATGCTGCACCACGTTCTTCAAAAGGAAACTCCCATCATCCTTTAGAGAGAATTCAGCAACACTATTGACAACAAAGAAGTCACATTGTAAAATCCATCTAGTTTCAAGGTATGGGTATTTAGGTTACTCCATACTTTGTAGTATGTACCTTATAATCGATTTGTAATTTATTTTCTAAGATAGTTATTTATCTTTAAATATATTACCTTCATCCCCCAGCCCTAGATCTGCCCAGGCTTTCCTTGGCCGCCCCACAAAATGAAACTTCTAACGAGTTCCCCACTCAATATTTTCAGGTTCTCCAGAGAGGTTTGCTGATTCTGGATCTGCTTCTTATGTTTCTATTCAGGGCCTATGCTTTAGGTTCTCCATCCATTTTTCTTGTGAAACTGCATGCTGTTGCATTTCATCGGCTCTTTAATTTGGTTGACTGATTCACTTAATAGGGCTATTTTCATCAACTCACTTTCTAATTCCAGTTTTTATGTACAAGAAAAGGCAAGATAAATTTATCAATATCCGATAATTGACTACAAAGGTAGATCAATGAGACTAAAATGTACTACAAAGATAGATCAATGGGACTAAAAAGTACATCAAGTGAATTTAAACAACAATGCACCAAAGAGTTTATTGTAGCTAATGCTCCCTGTTACCCAGCAAAAGTGGGTGACCCCTAGGAGAAACTTTTCTCCTATTCATTTCTTCCAGCTAGCAGCCAGTAGCCCCTAAGAGCCACTAGTAGTCGATGTGATGTGCCATTCATATCTCTGCCACCTGCATCAGTGATATGTTTCCTCACCCATTTTCCAAGAGCACATGTTGGAAGGTGAGCTTATGAGCAAAAGGTAACTTATTTATTTTGCGATCGGCTTCTTATGCTTGTTTGTATTTGGGTATTTTGGCATGGATTATGGGGTAACTTGCAAGAAAGAACGGTCTTGGCCGTGATCTTGTTCCCTCATCTTGAATGGGCAGTTAATTTTCAATCCTAGACTAGTGGGACCTCCCCTAATGGCCCATACGGTAGAGGGACTCTACTTGGTAAGCCATGATTGAGATAACGTAGCCTCATTTATCCATATTCTATACTCACCACTTTCCATATTACATTACCAGCCCCTATTCCACCTCCATTCTTTGGGTTCAACTGGCCATTGGGTCATTGGAATTTGGCAACCACACATCCTCATACCTGGGTGGGGCCTAGAAATGTACCCTCGGAGGTTGATGCAACTAAAAGAAACAAGAAGAACATATGATGACCACAAAAAAAAAAGAAAAAATCAAAATTCAAAAGATTGCTAAGACATTCAAATTTCAAATTAACAGGTGGGAAAAAGCCAAGCATGAGCTCTTCTACCTCACTCATAAGGCCATCCCCCGATTTTTGGGACAATGCTGCCCTATGTGAAAATTCGGTTACCCGAATCCTATTGCAGCAACTGATATTATTTCTTCTATTTGTTAATTTAATTAAGCAAATTATTTGTTGTGTGCTACGGAAAATATCGAAACAAATACACTACAACCTTCACAAATAAAATACTACGGAAGAAAAAAGAACACTAGAAGAAATAGACGCACACACACAATATGACACCATTATTTTTGGACTAAGTCCCAAGAAAAACCCAACTCGAGAAAACCAGTGCAGCAATTGAGGCTTTTGATATTATGCAATAGTGAAATTTGAGTACAAACTATGGATGCTTAAACTAGAAATCCAAACAAAGAAATAACTGGCAATAATAACTAGTGAGAAATATTTCTCACTCCACAGGCGATCCAACACTGACCTCAGCTCGAATTGAGTTGCCCCTTCCTCCCTCTATGCAGTCACTGCGTTAGCCTACACAATTACTACGTCCCACAAGCTTGGAACTACGTCTCCTCTCATTGTCTCGTCAGTTGTTGTCTAGGAAACTGATACTCTTTGCCTCTGGACTCTCTGCCCAGCTTCTGGCTTAGAATTTCTCCTTCTCCCCAGCAAAAAGAAATATCCCCAAGAAAGCTTTTCACTGCCTCTGTGCTGCCTCGCTATGGCAATCACTGCCTCTTTGCAATGTACTCATCGGAACTGGAAAAGTTTCCTCCGACCTCACTATTTCTGCCCCTCTCTTACTGCTTCGACCTCACTGAATCACCTTTGGCAACTAAATGTTGCTACTTTGTAGATCGATGTCCCAGCAAATCGAAATTTCAATTGATTTGGTGTTTCTTCTCCAAGCCCCATCAACTTCTTATATCCTCCATTGAGACTTCAACGGCCACGATTAAATCTTAATCGATGGCTAGGATTAACTAGAAATCGATCCATGCATTTTTCTATAACATTCTCACCGTGACTTAATTAATTCCTTTTAATTAATCATATTTCCTAAGTTTCGACTTAGGAAATCTTAAAATATGACTAATTAATTTAATTAAGTCGTCTTTAGGTGGAATTTCCAAAAACGATTTCAGGGTATTGGAGAATACATGTAATCTAGCCTCTCTACCAAATCTCGTGGCTAGAACACATCCGATGCTACAAAAACTAACACTCCCTCTTAGCGACGAAAGTGTACTAGTGTTGCAACCCACTGAAACAACACCCTGTCTGTCCATCATCTCTGTCACGTTGTTGATGTATGGCTACTACTGCCCACCAACTACTGTGTAACTCTGATATGCACTACATCTATGTTGTTGTTGACCTTGCTGAGTTGCTACCAACACTGCATCTGCATTGCAGCTCTATTGTTGCTGCTACTGCAACATCTGCAACTCCCTCTCATCTGTTGTTGTTGTAACTGCAACATCTGCAACTGAGAACTATCCATAAAACTGAACCATTTGTGTTCAGCATGATACATCTGTCACCCGAGTCTTAACTGCTATTAGTCTTTGCGCTGTCATTGAAGCCTTCGTGCTACTGCTGACTCTGCCAATGTGCCAACTATGAAAATTTGGAAACCCTGAATCCTACTGCATCAACTGATTAGATTTATTCTATTAGTTAATTTACTGAACAAATTATTTATTGTTTGCTATGGTAAATATCGAAATCAATACGTGGCAACCTTCACAAAATAAATACAATGCAGAAAAGATAGAAACACACACACAAATAACTCAGTTATTTTCAAACTAAGTTCCCGGAAAAACCCAATGCGGGAAAACTAGTGCAACAGCCAAGGGTTTGTATATTATGTAGTAGTAAATTCTGAGTACAAGTTTATGGTTGCTCTAAATCAAACCATACAGACTAAATCTAACAACAAGTTAGTGAAAAAAATCTCACTCAGCCACTGGTGATCCGACACTGATCCGGTCTCTCGATGAGTTTCACTGCGCAGTCACTACGTCAGCCTACACAGTACTGCGTCAAATTGCTAGGAACTGCGTCACCTTCGCTATTTGATAGACTCCTGTCTGGAAACTTGACCCTCCCATCCTCCAGACTCTCACTCCGGCCTCTGGCACTTAATCAGCTCTGTCTCCCAACAAAAATGGAATCTCCTCCTTAAGCTCTGCATGGCCTCTCTGTGGCACTTACTGCCTCTCTTCTTTGCACTCACCGGATCTGGAAAAGCTTCCTCCAACCTTACTATCCCAACCCCTCTCCCATTGCAACGAGCTCACTGACTCTCATTCCGGAAACTCAGCGCTGCTACTCAGGAAATAGATCTACCAGTGAATTCGATCTCTGCAAGTGTGTTCTCCAAGTCCCCATCGAGTTCCTTCTTATAATCTTTCGTTGAGACATCAACGGCCATGATTAAAACTTAATCGATGGCTAAGATTCACTAAGACTCGATCCATGCCTTTTTCTAGAAGATTCACATCTGACTTAATTAATACCTTTTAATTAATCATATTTCATAAGTTTAGAGTTAGGAAATATTAAAAACCGATTAATTATTTTAATTAAGCCATTTCTAAGTGGAATTTCCCCAAATAATTTATGGGTCTTGGATAATACATGTGTTTTAGCCTCTCTGCAAAATCTCAAAGATAGAGCACATCCGATCCTACAAAAATCAACATTCTTAGCAAGGAATTTGCTCTAATATTGTTGCCCTCATGATAGCAATACTGTAATTCTGCACCATATCCTGCTGCGCTGCAAATGCCTGGCTACTGCTGCATACCAACTACTACGCAATTTTGATTATGCACCGTCTCCTGTTGCGCTGCTAATGTCTAGCTACTACTGCCAACTACCTACTGTGCAACTCTGATTTTGCACTACATCTGTGTTGTTGCTGATCCTGCTGAACTGCTGCCAACTACTGCAACTCTGTTGTTGCTGCCACTGCAACATCTGCAACTCTCTCATCTCTTGTTACTCCAACTGACAGATGTCCATTATACTAAACCAACTATGTTCAGTCTGATGCATCTGTCACCCGACTCCTGACTGTTGCTAGTCTTTGCGTTATCACTGAAGCCTCTGCGTTGCTACCCACTCTGCTCTATGCCAACTGCACTCTGCCAACTCTGCTCTGCACTGCTCAGTCTCTGACTGCTACTAGCTAGTGCATCTGTCACCCAGGCAAATGACTGCACCATGTAAAAAATTTTGAATCCTTACACTTTATGAAGAAATTATCACTGTTAATCTAGTTATGATCCTCCTACTTAGACAAGTTATTAACTGAATAAGTTCAAGCTAAAATTGAAGCAAAACACATAACAGATCTCTATCAATCCAGATCTAGAACAAGTACATGCACACATACACAAAGTGGCACAGTTATTTATGGACAAATAGTCCCCAGAAAAACCCAAAGCGGGAAATCTGGTCTCTGGCTGCTGGAGGGTTTTTATTATTAAGAATTTTCTGAATACACAAATCTGGGTTCCGGATCTGGAAAACCCGACAAAGAATATACTAGATCTACAGCTCATTAGCTGATCTACGACCAAAATAATGACTAATCCACACCCTCAAACGGGATTTACAGAACTCAACCAAGATTAGGGCCGAGAAACCCCAGTGCTTCCCCTGAAAGCCTCTCCGTCAGCCTCTGAAGCCCCTCAAACCCTCAGCACTTATCCAGAAGAGACTGCGTTACCCCAGACTGGGTGACGCAGTCACTACACTGCCCCTGAAGGGTCTCTGCGTAACCCCTAAGGGTTTCCTGTTGAGAATCACGCTGTCCTTGGAGGGATTGCACTGTCCTTGCTGTTGTTGTTGCTCTCCTCTTCTGCGTTGTCCTTGAGCTGATCTCTGCCTCTTGTGTATTATAGACCCCAGGATCAGATCATCCCCTTGGCCTAAATTCCCCTCTCTGCAACAGAAACACTTTTGAGTATTCGTAGCAAACCCTGCCCTAAAATCTCAAATTAGCTTCAGCGCTCTACCTCTGTGTGTCTTCACAAATGACCCCAAGCCTTTCCTTTATACTTTTCTCGTTGACAAATCAACGGCCATGATAATATTTTGAATCAATGGCTAAGATTAAAAGAAAACATGATCCGTGTGACTTAAGACAATTTCATCACATTTTTAATTAAATTCACTTCAATTATTTAAGTTCCCTAAGTTTTAATTTAGGAAATACATTAAAATAATTAATTAATTTAATATCTCCTAAACCAGATGAAATTTCCCAAATCAATTTCTGGGTCTTGTAGATCAAGTGTACTCTAGTCCCTCCACAAAATTTGGGACCTAGAGCACAACTGATGCTACCCCAAATACACAAAATCTCAACACGCCCTCTTAGCATCAAGGGTGTGCTCTTGCAATACATCACACTTATGCATTACATGACTTTGAGTATTGGTTTTGTGTTGTTGAAGCTTGGCCTGCTGCCACTCAACTCTGCACTACTTCTGCCATTCTGTACTGCTGCCCATGACTCTGCCACTGCCACTGCAACTCCCTCTCAATATGCTAAATCTGTGTTGCTCATAGCACTGCCACTGCTGATCTGTTGCACTGCAACTTCAGTTGTTGAGAGAAACAACTTAATCTCCTGTCCAATCTTTGACAGACAAGTCAGATGGGTTGCATCCTCATCACTGAAGCTCCATAGGCTACAGATCTGTGCTGGTATCTAAGGAATGATGCAGAGCTATAGCTCTGCCTGCGTAATCAGACTCCCTCTACACTAATGAAGTCACATCAGCCCCTTGTGCTGAAATCTATCACACGACGCTGTCCCTCTGAAGCCTTCTGCGCTGCTGCAGCTCTGCTCTGTGTTGTTGAAGTCACATTAGCCTCTACACTGCCACTGCTTCTACGTTGTTGCCACCTTGCTCTACGCTACTCCTTCCAGACTTCAGATCTTCCTCTTCCTGCTTCATCTGTGATATATGCACCCACTGCTCCACTTGTCCCACTATTGTCTTAAGGCTGTCGTAGCTCGCTTGTGATCCAAGAGATGAGCTGCTCAAAGATCCCGCCTTCTTCTATGTAGCTCCTCTACATATCTATGTCACCCCACCTCCGTGGTTCATGAGCACTCATGGCTGCATCATCTCCTGACCCATCATCTGCCACAGCTGCTTTGGAAGAAGATGCTTTCTTGTCCCTTTTCTTCTCAGGACAATTGCTAGCAAAATGTCCCATCTCACCACACTGAAAGCATTTGATCTTTGAAAGATCCTTCTTCTTCTTTGGTTGCTTCTTTGATGCCAAGGTTGCATCTTCTTCATCTTCCTTCTTCACTTTACTCAATCCTGGGCTGTGCTGCCTCTTGGTGAATCTACGGAGTTCTTCTTGACGCAGAATTGACCACAAGTTGTCCCAATCTAGGAGGTCCGCTCTGCCCAAGATACTTTAGACAAAGGTTTCCCACTCATCCGTGACTGCATTGAGGGCAGTCTTGACTATCACAGCATCATCCACCGTTGCACCCGTTGCAGTCAACTGATCTTTGATTGACTGCAATCTGAAGAGATAATGTTCCATGTCTTCTCCCTTGGTCATCATGAATGACCTCATCTGAGTCTCCAACAACATTTTTCTTTGGACAGACTTTCCCTCATAGAGGAAATTCAACGCCTTCCATATCTAGTTAGTTGTCTTCTTCTCAGCTACATGTGGTACAATATGGTCCTTGATACCATCCATTATCTGCCGCTTGGCATGCCCAGCAGCCTCCTTATGCTTCCGAAGGAGATCCGGATCTGTCGGTGTGGACAGGGTTTGCTCTGCATGGTCCCTTAGATTGTATGCCTCAAGGACTATCAAGATCCTTGCCTTCCAAACTGAAAAGTTTGAGAGGCCATCTAGCCTATCCTGATCACGCAATCCATGAGGAGCCATCTGCTCAAAATTTGTTGGTGAAACAGGTACCTTCTGCTCCCTCTCACAACTTATTTCCCTCCTTGGAAATCTACCAAATCAACTATGATTCAGCTTCTTCTTTGATCCTCTGATCAAAACTGCAAGTTTCTTTCGGCTATAAACTCTTTGAGAAGCTGATCTCATCCCGCTCTTTGTCACTTGTGCTAAAGCTAAAAGTCTGAAAACTTCAGAAATTTAACCCCACCAGCTCTTCTGAATTTCTGTAGCTTTTCTGTAGTCTTTTTTGGATCTGACAGATTCAGATCTGAATCACACTGGCTGGCTTCAGACCAAACCAATGTTGTTTCTGAGCTGCCTCTGCGCAATAATTGCGTGAGGTTGCTAGGACACAGCATTGGATAGCGTCACCCTTCCATCTGTGTGAATCTGCCTCTTAAAATTGTGTTGTCCCTTTAGATCTGTGTTTCTAATGCTTTTCGAGTTGCTTCATGCAGCTAGAATCTTCAGTCTCTTTAGCTAGTGACCCTCCTAGATCTGCAATTGCTCTGATACCATGTAGAAATTTTTGAATCCTTACACTCTATGCATAAATTATTATTGTCAATCTGGTTATGCTCCTCCTACTTAGACAAGTTATTAACTGAATAAATTCAAGTTAAAATCGAAGCAAAACACATAACATATCTCTACCAATCCAGATCTAGAACAAGTACATGCACACATAGACAAAGTGACAGTTATTTCTGGACAAATAATCCCCGGAAAAACCCAATGCGAGAAAACCTGTCTCTGGCTGCTGAAGAGTTATAATTATTAAGAATTTTTCTGAATACACAAATTTGGGTTCCAGATCTGGAAAACCCGACAGAGAATATACTAGATCTACAACTCACTGGCTGATCTAGGGCCAAAATAATGACTGATCCACACCCTCAAACGAGATTTACAGAACTCAGCCAAGTTCAGGGCCTAGAAACCCCAGCGCTGCCCCTAAAAGCCTCTGCGTCAACCTCTGAAGCCCCTCAAACCCTCAGCGCTGCTCCGGAAGAGACTGTGTTACCCCAGACTAGGTTACGTAGTCATTACGCTGCCCCTAAAGGGTCTCTGCGTAACCCCTGAGGGTTTCCTGCTGAGAATCACGTCGTCCTTGGTGTTGCTGCTACTCTTCTCTTCTGCGCTCTCCTTGAGCTGATCTCTACCTCTTGTGTATTCTAGACTCCGGGATTAGATCATCCCCTTGGACTAAATTTCACTCTCTGCAACTGAAACACTTCTAAGTATTCTTAGCAAACCTTGCCTTAGAATCTCAGCTTAGCTTCAGTGCTCTGCCTCTGTGTATCTTCACAAATGACCCCAAGTCTTTCCTTTATACTTTTCTCGTTAACAAATCAACGGCCATAATCAGATCTTGAATCAATGGCTAAGATTAAAAGAAAGTTTGATCCTTGTGACTTAAGACAATTTCATCACATGTTTAATTAAATTCACTTTAATTATTTAAGTTCCCTAAGTTTTAATTTAGGAAATACATTAAAATAGTTAATTAATTTAATATCTCCTAAACCAGATGAAATTTCCCAAATCAATGTCTAGGTCAGAAGAGCTAGTGGGGTTAAATTTCTGAATTTTTCAGATTTTTAGCCTTAGCACAAGTGACAAAGATTGGGAAGAGATCAGCTTCTCAAAGAGTTTCTTGCCAAAGGAAGCTTGCAGTTTGGTCAGAGGATCAAAGAAGAAGCTAAATCATACTTGATTTGGTAGATTTCCGAGGGAAATCAAGTGTCAGAGGGAGTAGAGGGTGCCCAGTTCGGAAAGGACCCTAGATCTAGATCTCTAGCATAGAGAAGAGGAGCTCCGACACATTCTGAGCAAATGGCTCCTCATGGACTATGTGATCAGGATAGGCTAGAGGGCCTCTCAAACTTTTCGGTATGGAAAGCTAGGATCTTGATTGTCCTAGAGGCATATGGTCTAAGAGACCATGCAAAGCAGACACTAGCCACACGACAGATGTGGATCTCCTACGGAAGCATAGAGAAGCTATTGGGCATGCCAAGCGGCTGATAATGGACAGTATCAAGGACCATATTGTACCACACATAGCTGAGAAGAAGACAACTAATGAGATGTGGAAGGCCTTGACTTCCCTATATGAGGGAAAATCAATCCAAATAAAGATGTTGTTGGAGGCCCAAATGAGGTCATTCATGATGACCAAGGGAGAAGACATCGAGCACTTCCTCATCAGATTGCAGTCAATCAGGGATCAGCAGACTGCAACGGGTGCAAACGTAGATGATGCAATGATAATCAGGACTTCCCTCAATGCAGTCACAGATGAGTGGGAAACATTTGTCCAAAGTATCTTGGGTAGAGCGGACCTCCCAGATTGGAACAGCTTGTGGTCGATCCTGCGACAAGAATAACTACGAAGGTTCACCAAGAAGCAGCATAGCCCTGCGTTGAGCAAGGTCAAGAAGGAAGAAGAGGAAGATGCAACCTTGGCATCGAAGAAGCAGCCGAAGAAAAAGAAGGATCTTTCTAAAATCAAGTGCTTCCAGTGTGGCAAAATGGGACATTTTGCCAGCCATTGTCCAGAAAAGAAGAAGGACAAGGAAGCATCTTCTTCCAAAGCAACAGTGGCCGATGATGGGTCCGGAGATGATGTAGCCATGAGTGCTCATGAACCACGGAGGTGGGGTGACATGGACATGTAGAGGAGCTACATGGAAGTAAGGCGGGATCCTTGAGCAGCTCATCTCCTGGATCACAAGTGAGCTACGGTAGCCTTAAGACAATAGCGGGACAAGTGGAGCAGTGGGTGCATATATCACAGATGAGGCATAAGCAGAGGCAGATCTGGAGGCTGGGAGGAGTAGCGAAGAGCATAGCAGCAGCAGCGTAGAAGTAGTACCAGCACAGAGGCTGATGTGACTTTAGCAGCGCAATGCAGAGCTGTAGCAGCGCAGAAAGCTTCGGAGGGACAGTGCAGTGTAGCAGCAGTGTGATAGATTTCAGCACAAGGAACTGATGTGACTTCAGTAGTGCAGAGGGAGTCTGATTGCGTAGGCAGAGTTGTAGTTGTGCATCGTTCTTTAGATGCCAACACAGATCTGTAGCCTATGGAGCTTCATGATAAGGATGCAGCCCATCTGACTTGTCTGTCAAATATTGGGCAGGAGATTCAGTTGTTTCTCTCAACAACTGAAGTTACAGTGCAGCGGATCAGCAGTGGCAGTGCTATGAGCAGCATAGATGCAGCATATTGAGAGGGAGCTACAGTACAGTGGTTTCAGTGGCAGTGGCAGAGTCATGGGCAGCAGTAGTGCAGAGTTGAGTGGCAGGAGGCCAAGCTTCAGCAACACAGAACTAGTGCCCAAAATCATGTAATGCATGAGTGTGACGTATTGCTAGAGCACACCCTTGATGCTAAGAGGGAGTGTTGAGATTTTGTGTATTTGGGGTAGCATCAGTTGTGCTCTAGGTCCCAAATTTTGAGGAAGGACTAGAGTTCACCTGATCTACAAGACCCAGAAATGGATTTGGGAAATTTCATATGGTTTAGGAGATATTAAATTAATTAATTATTTTAATGTATTTCCTAAGTTAAAACTTAGGAAAATAAAATAATTAAAGTGAATTTAATTAAACATGTGATGAAATTATCTTAAGTCACACAAATCAAGCTTTCTTTTAATCTTAGCCATTGATTAAAGATTTAATCTTGGTCGTTGATTTGTCAACGAGAAAAGTATAAAGGAAAGGCTTGGGGTCATTTGTAAAACACACAGAGGCAGAGCACTGAAGCTAAGCTGAGATTCTAGGGCAGGGTTGCTAAGAATTCTCAAAAGTGTATCAGTTGCAGAATACACAAAAAGGCGATGATCTGATCCCGGGTTCTAGAATACACAAGAAGCAGAGAAGAGATCAGCAAGGACAGTGTAGAGAAAGGCAGCATCAGCATCAGCAGACAACAGCAGCAGCAACAGCAGTGTCTTTCAGGGGCAGCACTGGGGTTTCTAGGCCTAGATCTGGCTGAGTTCTGTAAATCCCATTTGAGGGTGTGGATCACTCAATATTTTTGGTCTTAGATCAGCCAGGAGCTGTAGATCTAGAGTTTTCTCTGCAGGGTTTTCCAGATTTGGAACCCAGAGTTGTGTATTCAAAAATATTCTTAATAATAGAGCCCTCCAGCAACCAGAGACCAGTTTTCCCACCTTGGGTTTTTTCGGGGACAGTTTGTCCAAAAATATCTGTGTCACTTTGTCTATGTGTGCATCTGCTTATTCTAGATCTGAATTGGTAGAGATCTGTTATGTGTTTTTCTTTGATGTTAACTTGAATTTATTCAATTGATAACTTGTATAAATAGGAGAAGCTTAACCGGATTAACAGTAATAATTTCTGCATAAGAATTAAGATTCAGAAATTTCTACAGTCATAATATGTAAACAAATCAAAATGCTTTAAATTTAAAAAGAGGTACATATAAATATTTTGGAGGGAAAAGAAGAAAAACTACTTTTTTAATTGTATTTTTGACTTACATCCTTATAGGTTTACTCAAATTTCAAGTTTAAACACTCATTGGATGCAAAATGAAATTCCATCTAACTAGTGTCTAAACATGAAATTTGAGTAAACCTATAAGGATATAAGCCAAAAATATAATTTAAAAAAAATCAATTTTCTTCTTTTCCCTCCAAAATGGATAGCTCGTATTTAATTATTTTAACTATTATTTTCTTATTTTTCCTTAGGAAGCCACTTTTAGGCTGAAATTTCCTCTAATGCGGACATAGACTAGATCATTTAACCGTTTTTGCTCCAAACGGTTTCTCTTCTTCATGTGAATCCTCTCAAAGACATACCAACTCCACTCACACCCAGAAGCACTGCAAGTTAGACTCAAAATGTAGATTGTAAAATTTTGCAATTGAGGACAATGGCTACCAAATGCCTCCCACCATTGTGCTGCAAAAAAATAGTTGTGTAATGAGTTTTAGTTAGCTCAACAAATTATATCCAACTTTCAAATTATAAACAATTTAACAAAATAATAAAATATGAATTTGAAAATTGACATTCTTTGTTTACCTAGTTCATCTGATTTGCTTGCAAGGTTCTTTCCAAAGGTACATGTGGCTCTGCTGAAGCAAATGATCTGTTTGTGTATATCTAGTTGGTCACCCTCCTTGGGGATCATGTGATCCATGCATTCAATCAATCCATCTCTAACCTCCCCAGTCAAAGCTTCTGCCTCCAGAGCTTTATAATGATACCTTGGGTTCAGAAAATACCCAGTCGCATGTATGGGGCGATGGGGTTGATTGTTCCACCTTTGATCAATGATTTCCCAAATGGGCCCATACTTAGCCACTCTTTCCTTGTATGTTGTCTTTATTTGCTCCTTGTTTGATCCATAGCCCCATAAATGAATCCCATAGCCAATATTTTCCTATCCACCAACCGTAACACCTTAACCAGTGGCCCAACAACCTTCACAATCTTTGTTGCCTTTTTCCAAAATATTTCTTCATTAACTTTTTTTGTCACATCTTTGCCATCCTGTTTGCAAGACCATTGACATTCATTCCCTTCATCAATGGAAAACACCTTTTGCAAGTTTCTATGTTGGGAAAGCATAGATTGTGATGTCAAAAAATGTGTTGCAAATCTAGTGATTGCACGCCTAATAACATCCTTACCCCCTGCATGTTTCCTCATCAGGTTCAAAATCCATGAGTGATTGTAAATATATTTTGTTATGCTTTTGGCATGCTCTACAGTGTTCTTGATCCAATCTATTTTACCAATATCCTCAAGCATGAGGTCTATGCAATGTGCAGCACATGGGGTCCAAAAGATGGTTTTGTGTTTTTCCTCTAACATTTTACCAGCGAGAACATAGTTAGAGTCATTATTTGTGATGATTTGAACAACATTAGCCACCCCCACCTCTTCAGCAACCTCATCCAAAAGTTGAAACAAGTGTGCATCTTTCACCCTATCAGATGCATCAACTAATCTTAGAAACATGGTTCCCTATGGAAAAAAATAAGAAATTTTATGATGGTACGGCTCCTCTTCTCAGTCCATCCATTTGACATGATGGTGTGAAAATTCCTCAAATCTGGAATTCTATTGCAGCAATTGATAATAATTCTTCTAACTGATAAATTAATTATTCAGATTATTGCTATGACAACATCAAATTAAACACATTGTAACATTCACTAAATAAACTGCGGAAAATTAAAAGTGCGGAAACAAAACTGTGTTAAAATTTGGATACCAGAAGACAAGTGGTTCCCTAAGGCTTTGATCATTGGCCTAGGGAAAAGTGTCCAAATGTATTTAACTTTTTCTCCTAAAGTGACTTTATAAGTGGTAAAGTCAAATCTAATTTAAAAGTGACTTTATAAGTGATAAAGTTACTAAGTCTAATTTTAAAGTGACTTTATTAAAGTATATGTAAAATTAGAAAGTGAAAAGTGACTTTGGAAATAAAAGGCTAAGTGAGTCTTTATTAAAGTGGGGTGAATTTAAAAATAGAAGGTGAGAATTAAATGCACATTTAATCTCAGCACTAGATCTAAAGCTATCTCAGCCATTGGATTTAGGGATTCCCCAAAAGTCACTTAGAGTTAGGTTAAAGGAGGAAAAGAAGAGAAAAAGTCATTCAGTCTTTCATAAGCAGAATGAGAGAGGAGGAGAAGAAAGCAAGGAGATTTTCTGAGCTGTGAGAGGTTGGAGGGCAGCAGCAAGCATTCTTCAGCAAATTCGTACAACACTTTATTGGCACATTTCCCAAGGCAGAAATCTGTACAGCAAGAGAGAGGCACTATTTCCAAGAAAGGAAGGCACGAAAATCGAGGAAGAGGGAAGCAACATTAAGCACGGAGTTCGAGGCATAAATTTGGGCAGGAAAATCGAGAAAGTATAACAGGTATTTTTGGCACAAAAACCAATAAAAAGAACAGTAGCTTCATCACAGATTTCGAGGCAATTTCTAGGCACGAATTTCGAGGAGGGTTGTGTACAAATCCATATAGTTGTTCTGGCACATTTTTCGAGGTGGTCGTACAACATTTATTGCTGTCATTAATATTGTTAAATTTTCTATTTTGTAAGTTGTTGATTTGGAACAATTTCCGAGGCAGTGTGCAAGCACGGAAATCGAGATAATTTTGTAATTTTGGTGGCTAGAATTTTTACTGTGTTTTTTCTGTTTCACTGTAAAAGCAATGTTCAGAAATAAAGAAGAGCTTTCGAACTGGTTTTCCCCAAGAGTTGTAGGGGGTTTTCCCAGAGTCATATTGACCAAAAATCAGCGTGTCATTTTCTGTGTGTGGCTGAAATAATTTATGAGTTTTATTTCTGCATTTTCCAGCAATTTGAAATTTCCAGAATTTGTGTTTTCAGAAATATTTATTATTTCCAGCTTGTTGAATGTATGTTTATGGGAATGCGCATTTAACTACATGGGAGTAATAAGGAGAAACTGATAACCAGAGTTGGGTCAAAATTTCTACATGGTATCACAGCTTGGGTGGCTCAAAAGTGCAGTTTGGGACAGCAAGTGAAAAATTGCACCAAGCTTTTATTTCACATAGAAAACTGAACCTTTACCACAACACTGAAATTTTCGGTTTGTTAGGACAACAAGCATGTCTTTGGGTTTGAGGGTGGAGGATAGGTTGGATGGGCATAGCAACTATAGTACATGGAGGGAGAGAATCCAGAGCATCTTTGAGGAGGCAGAAATTTGAGGCATAATGGTACATACCACACAACACCCAATAGCAGTACATGTTGACCCTATTCAGCTAGCATATTTTAATAAGAAGAATGCTAAGGGAAAGAGACTGATTCTAGATGGTATTAAAGACCATGTCATTCCTCATGTGAGAGGAAAGGCACTTGCACATGAGATGTGGACAGCCTTGACCAATCTCTACCAGAGTACCAATGAAAATAGAAAATTGGTTCTAAGGGAGAAGTTGAAGGCCATTAAGATGGCTAAGACTGATGGTGTTACTGCATACCTCACAAAGAACACTAATGTGAGAGATGAGTTGGTAGTTGTTAGAGAGGCCATTCCACCCACTGAGTTGGTGCGGATTACATTGAATGGTCTTCCTAAGACATGGGAGAGTTTTGTGGATGGGATTGTTGCACAAGAGACCCTTCCCACTTGGGAGAGGTTGTGGGATGATTACATTCAGAATGAAATCAGAAAGAACCATCTTGGGGCAGCCAAACCAGTTGAGGAGGATGACAATGTAACATTGTTAGCAAGGGGCAAGAAGGCCAAGGGAAAGAAACAAGCTTCCACAAGCAGTGGTGGGGCAAAGGCAAAGGTAAAAGTAAGCAGCAGTTGAACAAGGAGAAGGACTATTCCAAAGTGAAGTGTTGGAATTGCCAGAAGTTGGGACACTATGCAGTTGTGTCTGGAGAAGAAGAAGAAGAAGGGAAAGGACAAGACCATGGCAGCATCAGCAGAGATAGAGGACTTTTCGAAGAGCTTTGACCGGGAGTTTGGGTTCATTGCTTGTGAGTCCACTAGTGCAAGATCACCTGCCACGGAGGTTGAGAGGAAGTGTGCACTTCCCTCCACTAGTAGAGCATCTTCAGGTATTTGGTATGTTGACAGTGGGGCTTCACGTCATATGACAGGAATTCGTGAGTACTTCTAAGAGATTTCAGAGAGTGGCACAGATATAGAGGTAGTACTCGGAGACGACAGCATTGTTAGAGCAGTCGGTGTGAAGACATTGACATTTGATAGGGAACCCAAACCTCCCTTGAAAGTGTCGGATGCTCTATATGTCCCAGGGATGAAGAAGAACCTTATATCCGTCTCAGCATTGGAGGACAGAGGGTATGAAGTATTGTTCAGGAGAGGACAGGTGCTTATATATCCCAGGGGGACTCCAACTTCTTCAGCTAGAGTGATAGGTGTACGCCATGCCAAGGTGCACAAGTTTTCATTTCAGTACCTTTTAGCATTGAGCAGTAGTAGCGGCAGCAAAGCTATCAGTTCAGAGTTGTGCGAGATTTGGCACCACAGGATGGGGCACATGTATCATGGAGCCTTGAGGACATTGCAGGATATCACTATAGGTGTGCCAGATTTCAGTTCTGATCACATTGATAGATGCAGAGGATGAGCTATGGGGAAGTTTGCCAAATCCCCTTTTCCCAGTAGTGACAGCATATCGACTGGGATTCTTGATTTGATTCATACCGATGTGAGTGATCCAATGTCTCATGTTTGCTTGAGTGGATATGAGTACTATGTTTTATTCATTGATGACCACTCCAGGAAGACCTGGATTTATTTCTTGAAGACCAAGAGTGAGGTCTTCAAGCGGTTTCAGGAGTTCAGAGCTCTTGTGGAGACTCAGACAGGTCAGAAGATCAAGTCCCTTAGGTTGGACAATTGAGGGGACTACACCCTTGGTGAGTTTTTTATTATTGTGCGGAGGCAGGCATCAGGAGGGAGTTCACAGTTCCTTACAACCCCCAGCAGAACGGGGTTGCGGAGAGGAAGAACAGATCCATTGTTGGGGCTGCCAAAGCCATGCTACATGATTAGGGGTTACCGTTGTTTTTGTGGGCAGAGGCCTACAACACTGCTGTGTATTTGTAGAACAGGAGTCCACATTGTGCCTTGGGGCATGTGACTCTGGAGGAGGCTTTTTCTAGGAAGAAGCCTGATGTTGGTCACTTTCGTATCTTTGGGTGTATTGCATACAACTATGTACCTAAGGAGAAGAGGACCAAGCTAGAGCCTACTGCAGAGAAAGGCATCTTTGTGGGCTACAGTGAGACCTTGAAAGCCTTTCGAATTTATGTTACTGCACAGAGGAGAGTTGTTTTCAGGCGGGATGTGAAGTTCGAGGAGGATAGGGCTTTCAGGAGGTCACTGGAGTTAGAGTATCTGGATTCACTAGACCCTCAGGAGCAGTTGAGTCAGTCACAGGAATCCAGTGGGCAGGGATCAGGAGGTACATTGATTACGGTGTCAGGTCCATCAGTGAGCAGTGGCTCACAGAGTCAGAGGGGTGGTGGTTTGGGCAGCATGCGGAGCAGACCGCAGAGTAGTTCACTAGGTAGTCCACTGATGGACAGTTCACACAATACTTCAGCATCTACAGGTACCAGTTCAGGCAGGAGGACAGCAGACAGACACTCAGGAGTTCAGGCTTTTGATGTGGATGAGGATTCTCCCTCTCCGATGGGAGAAGTGTGCTCAAGGAAGAGGAAGCCCAAGTGGCTTCAGGATACCTTGAGAGAGACCACATCTGTTGCTAAGCCGAAGAGACAGGTTAGAGAGAGCAGACCACCTGAGCGGTTCTGTAGCTATATGGCAATGGTTGCCAGCATCGTTGACTCCGAGCCTTCTAGCTATGAGGAGGCAGCTAGCCAGCAGGTCTGGAGAGAGGCCATGCAGGAGGATTATTCTTCTATCATGAAGAATGATGTTTGGGAGGTGGTGCCGAGGCCTGAGAGCAAATCCGTGGTTACTTCCAGATGGCTTTACAAGATAAAGCACACTGCAAATGGCAGCATCGAGAATTTCAAGGCTAGATTTGTCGCAAGAGGGTTCTCCCAGGTAGAGGGAGTTGTTTATGAGGAGACTTTCGCTCCCGTGGCTCGATATACTTCCATTCACTCCATTATATCGATAGCAGCAGAGATGGGTTGGAAGATCCACCAAATGGATGTGAAGACCGCATTTCTCAATGGCTTCATACAGAAGGAGGTGTACATTGAGCAGCCACAAGACTTTGAGGTGCATGGGAAGGAGTCCCATGTATGCAGATTGAAGAAGGCACTTTATGGCCTGAAGCAAGCTCCTAGAGCTTGGTACTCCGAGATTGATACGTACTTGCAGGAGATGGGTTTCACAAAGAGTGATGCAGATCCGAACCTATACTTTATTGTGATAGGTGAGAAGCCTCTCATTCTGGTGCTATATGTGGATGACTTGGTCATTACAGCTGCAAAGAGACTCATAGAGGGCTGCAAGAGAGATCTTGCTTCAGAGTTCGAGATGAAGGACATTGGCTTGATGCATTACTTTTTGGGTTTGGAGGTGTGGCAGGAGGAGGGGTATTTCTTCCTAGGACAGGGGAAATATATTGTGGACATTCTTAGCAGATTTCACATGGAGGATTACAAACCCATGTTGACACCTATGATCACTAACTGGAAGAAACTTCACACTTCCGATTCCGAGTTGGTGGATCCCACATTGTATAGACAGTTGATTGGTTCCTTAATGTATTTGGTCAACACTAGACTAGATATATGTTTTGCAGTCAACACGATGAGCCAGTTCATGTGTGAGCCCAGGATAGTGCACTGGGTTGCTGCAAAACACATTTTGCAGTACTTGCAAGGGATAGTCGATAATGTTCTAGATTATACTCAGGGAGATGGAGTGAGATTGGCAGGGTACACTGATTCTGATTGGGCAGGTTGTGCTTTTGATAGGAAGAGCACTTCAAGGTGTTGTTTTGGGTTGGGTTCGGAAGTTGTGTTGTGGTTCAGCCGAAAGCAGCAGTCAGTAGCATTGAGTTCAGCGGAAGCAGAGTACATGGCAGTCAATCTGGCTCGCTGTGAGGTCATATGGCTTCGCAAGATGTTGTTTGACTTATTTGGTCAAGCATTGAGACCTTCAATGATTTACTGTGATAATCAGAGTTGAATTAAACTCACGGAGAATAGAGTATTTCATGACAGGTCAAAGCATATCAGGATCAAATATCATTTCATCGGAGACTATGTTCAGAAGGGAGTTGTGAAGCTTGAGTATATTCCCACAGATGAGTAGGTAGCAGATATATTCACCAAAGCCTTACCACGGGGCAAGCATGTCTATTTCAGAGACAAGATGGGTGTGGTGAGAAACACTTTCCTCGGTAAGAGGGAGTGTTAAAGTTTGGATACCAAAGGACAAGTGGTTCCCTAAGACTTTGATCTTTAGCCTAGGGAAAAGTGTCCAAATGTATTTAACTTTTTCTCCTAAAGTGACTTTATAAGTGGTAAAGTCAAATCTAATTTAAAAGTGACTTTATAAGTGATAAAGTTATCAAGTCTAATTGTAAAGTGACTTTATTAAAGTCAATGTGAAATTAGAAAGTGAAAATGACTTTGGAAATAAAAGGCTAAGTGGGTCTTTATTAAAGTGGGGTGAATTAAAAAATAAAGTGAGAATTAAATGCACATTTAATCTCAGCCCTAGATCTAAAGCTATCTCAGCTATTGGATTTAGGGATTCCCCAAAAGTCACTTAGAATTAGGTTAAAGGAGGAAAAGAAGAGAATAGGTCATTTAGTCTTTCATGAGTAGATTGAGAGAGGAGGAGAAGAAAGCAAGGAGATTTTCTGAGCAGTGAGAAGTTGGAGGGTAGCAGTAAGGATTCTTTAGCAAATCCGTACAGCACTTTATTAGCACATTTCCCAAGGCAGAAATCCATACAGAAAGAGAGACACTATTTCCAAGAAAGGGAGAAACGAAAATCGAGAAAGAAGGCAGCAGCATTAAGCACAGAGTTCGAGGCAGAAATTTGGGCACAAAAATCGAGAAGTATAGTTGATATTTTCAGCACAAAAACCGAGAAAAATGATAACAGCTTCAGCACAGATTTCGAGGCAGTTTCTGGGCATGGATTTCGAGGAGGGTTGTTGTACAAATCCGTACAGTTCCATATAATTGTTCCGGCATGTTTTCCGAGGTTGTCGTACAACATTTATTGTTGTCATTAATGCTATAAAATTTTCTGTTTTGTAAGTTGCTGATTTGGCACAATTTGCGAGGCAGTGTGCAAGCACGGAAATCGAGATAAGTCTGTAATTTTGGTTGCTGGAATTTTTACTGTGTTTTTCTATTTCACTATAAAAGCAATATTCAGAAATAAAGAAGAGCTTTCGAACTGGTTTTCCCCAAGAGTTGTAGGGGGTTTTCCAGGGTCATATTGACCAAAAATCAGCATGTCATTTTCAGTGTGTGTGGCTGAAATAATTTCTGAGTTTTATTTCTGAATTTTCCAGCACTTTGAAATTTCCAGAATTTGTATTTTCAGAAATATTTATTATTTCCAGCTTGTTGAATGTATGTTTATGGGAATGGGCATTTAACTACACGGGAGTAATAAGGAGAAACTGATAATCGAGGTTGGGTCAAAATTTCTACAAACGGAACAAGAAGAAATCATAGACACATCTGACATAGTTGTTTTTGGACTAATGTCCCCAGAAAAACCCAGTGTGGGAAAACCGATGCAACAGCTGAGGGTTTATATATTATGCAATAAATTTTTTGACTACAAGTCTATGATTGACAGATCTGTCAAATCATGCAGAGAAACTAACAAGAAAGATCTTGGGAGACAAACCTCACTCCTCCATGGGACACCGACACTGATCAGCACCCAAAACGAACTTCCCTGTGCTGCCTCTGCACAGTCTCTGCGTCACAGCTGTGGCTGCCCTCTGTCTCTGTGTTGGTCTCTCTGCTAGCTGGAAACTAGGGCCTTCTAGCCTCAAGAAAATCTCTCTGGGATCTGGCACTGACCCAACACTATCTCCTCAACAAAAATACGAATCCCTCTCAGGCTCTGCGTACCCTCTGCATCATTGGCTCTGCGCTGCCTCTGTGGCTCTCATTGTCTCCTCTGTTATGCACTCTTTAGATCATAAATGCTTCCAACCGGATTTACTACCCCTCTCTCCAAAATATCTCTTGATCGAAGTGTCCTCTGAGCACTACTCACTTCAGAAATTCGATCTCTTGATCCTTCGGTGTTTCATGTGTTTTCCAAATGATCCTTAAAGCTCTTCTTATAATCTTCTCGTTGAAACTTCAACGACCGACATTAAATCTCTAATCAATGACTAAGATTAACTTTTGACTTGATCCACTTTTTCTAGAACATTCACACCCATATTCTATTAAGTCAATTTAATTATTTTATTTTCCTGAGTTTAGACTTAGGGTCATTTTAAAATAATTAATTTTTTCACTAAAATACAATCCGGGTGGAATTTCCCAAAACGATTTCTGGGTTATCTAGATTCTAGAATACATGTGTCTAAGCCTGCCTGCAAATTTTGAGACTAATAGCACATCCAATGCTACCAAAAATCAACAGATGGTACATCCTGTTTTTGCCCATGAGTTTTTAAAATCTCTTAAATATTCATCAATGGACAAAATATCTTTTTGCAAAAGATATCCTCTTAACTCATGCATAGTAAGGCCTTTGAAGCCCTTTCCAGCAGCAAATATGGCATCAAACATAGGTTTACAATATGGTGAATAAGAAGCATTGAAGGGGATATCAGCATCATACCACCATCTAGCTATGTAGTCACAAGCAATTTCTCTCAATTCTTTCTTCCATTGTTGATCTAAAGTGGGCTACATTTGACCTCTATTAGCTTTAGGACCATGTGCACTATCAGAGGGAGAGGAGGGTGTGAAATAACTTTTGATATTACCCTTATTTTTCATTGTACTCTTACCCTTTTCTTGAATAGACTCCAATGAGGGAGGAACATAGCGAAAGGGGTTTGATGCATCAGTGCAAGGGATAGATAAAGAGCCCTCATAATCAAAATTGGGGTTGGAAATCATCATATGTTTTATATTCCTCTTCCTCCCAATTTCAGCCTCTATTTCTTTTTGCCTAGCTTTGTCTTCCTCAAACATCTGAAATCGATCTCTCAACTCCTTCCTAATTTCCCCAATTTCTTTTGTTGGTGCTTCGCATGGAGTAATTTTGCCTCTAAGACCAACCAAGTGTAGTTTCACCCTATGAATGCCCCCTCCACCTCCCTTAATTTTTCTCTTACATAATTTGCAATGCATTTGATCATCAATCATCTTAGCATATGCCCAAGCAATGTCTTTCATTTTAGGAGCCATTTTGGACTAATATTTGGACTTGGAAATGAAAGGTTTAAATCTGAAAATGAAAACAAAAGAAACTATCCATTCAATGTTCATTTCTTTCAGAAAAATTGTGTTTTCAATTTCCATATTTGCAAAAAAAAAACAAGCAAAGGCAGATTTTAGAAGTGAAAAAAAAATGCCTCTAGGCTCCAACCTCCTCAATGTTGCTCCAACAAACCAACTCCTCAATGCTGCTCCAATGATTGCCTAAGAAGCTCCTCACTACTGCTCTAAAGATTGCCCAAGAGACTCCTCAATGCTGCTCCAAAAACCAACTCCACAACTCTTCACAAATTCCTCACAAATGCTCACTCAAATGCAATGAGATAGTTGTGAGGAAAAGAGAGGGGTTGGGTAGCTTTTATAGGATTGGGAGAGGTTATAGGGCATACCAAAACCCTCAAAATCAAGTGAAATCCGGTTTGGGGTCTGATTTTGGACAATTGGTGGGGTCTATGGTCGGTTGTGCGTGGCTCGGTCGTTCTAACTCGGACTCGACCGAGCCGGCCGGTTTGTGACCGAAACGATTCGGCCAGGGGATTGGCTAGGTCGGCTCGGCCATTTTTTAAAACAGTGTTGTCGACTCAGTTGCTGAGAAGTAAGCAACTGAAGGACATCACCCAAAACATTGATAGACAAGTCAGTTTGGCTGCATCTCGATATTGAAGCACTCGCTGTTGTTGAACTGCGCTGACCCTCTAAAGCTTTGCGTTGTCTACTGCTTTGCACTGAGTAAGCACTGCCTCTGTTGTTGAAGTTCCATCAGCGTCTATGTTGCTTCTTCCACACTGTTGCTGCCTCTACACTATGCTACTTTAGTCTTCAACATCCTCACTGCCATCATGCCTCCATAATCCTCTAGACCAACTGACTCCAGTTATTCTGCTACTGTCTTTAAGGGCTCCCGTAGCTCGTATGTGATCCAAGAGTTTGGGCACCTCAAGGATCCTGCCCCCTGCTATCTGTAGCTCCATCTACAAATCTATGTCGCCCCACCTCTTCTCTCGAGGTACATGAGCACTCATGGCGTACTCATCCTCATCTGTCACGAAGAGTTTGAGATCATTCACGATTGCCAAGATCCTGGCCTTCCAAATGACAAAGTTGGATGCCCCATCCAACCAGTCTTGATCCCTTAGTCCTTGTGTAGCCATCTCTGCTCAACAAAAAAATGTCGAAATGGATGCTCCTCTCCCTTCTTTTGTTGTTGCTCTTAGCAAGAGACCGGATCTGGGTTTCTTGGCGATAGAAACCCTCTATAGAGAATACGCTCCCTCTGACCAATGACTTTCTTCCCGGAAATCCTCCACAAATTTTGTCGAATCAACCCTCTCCAATCACTCTGTTGATTGGATATTAGACTTCTTGGCTAGAAAGTTTACTGAGGAACTGCTTCCCCTTACTTTGTCAACCCTGCTAGACACAGTTCTGCACCAGTAGAAACAATACCCCACCAGCAACTTCGAAGAACAAAACTGCACCTCCAGCCACGGTAACTGGCAGAGCGTCACCCCCTCTCGAATTGCGTCACCCTCTTGGGCATGTGTCAACCTCTGTGTCAACTTTGCGTGAGCTAGACAGGTTCTGCGTCAACGCTTTTGGGTCTGTGTTGTCCTTTTGGTGCTACGTTGCCTCTTTCCGGATCTGTGTTGTCTTAGTCGCATTCCTACAGCAAAAACCTTCGTCACTTCGCTGATGGCTTCAACTCCCCCTGATCTGCAATAGCTCTGATACCATGTGAAAAATTTTGAATCCTTATTACATAAACCCTACTGTAATATTCCGATTTACTTCTCCTACTTGTTTGATCTAATTAACAAGTTATTTTCCTAAACTATTCAACAAAACATCAAAGTAAATACAATTGCAGCCTACACATACATACAAATCAAGTACTGAAGAATTAAACACACATGACAAAGGACACACAATATTTTTTGGACAAATGTCCCCGAAAAAACCCAATGCGGTAAAACCGGTGCAACAACTCTCGAGGGTTTTATTATTATGCAGAATTCTGAATACAAACAAGGGCACCAGTAGTGGTTTGCCCAACAGAGAAATCTCTGTAGATATCTCTATCTCTGGAGACAGAAAAAATATTTGTTCCAGCTCAGAATGAGGAACCCCACAAGTTCCTATGAAGTCACTGCGTCACCCTTCAATGTGGATGCGTCACTCTGCCTGATCTACTGAATACGAGCCCTTTCTGGCCCACTGAAACCCCATCGTAGCAGCCCCTGGCTCTGCGTCAGCCCCTCCTGGCCTACGTCACCCTCCTATGACTACGTCAGCCTTTGCGTTGGCTCTATGTCAACCTGGCTGGGTCTGTGTCACCCCTGTTGGGCCTACACTGCCTCAACGTCATCCTTCCTAGAGTGCGCTGCCTCTCTAGTACGGATCTGTCTCACTGCAATTGTATGCTCGGCCTCAGATCTGAGATTCCACTGTCAATCTGCCCCTCGCTGCACTGCAAGTTCACTCGAAAATTCTCAGCAAACCGCGCCCCAGAATTTTAACTTAGCTCAAGTGCTACCGCTATGTGTGTGTTCTCCAACTGACCCCAAAACTTCCTTTAATACTTTTCTTGTTGAACAATCAACAATCGTGATCTAATCTCTAATCAACAGTTAAGATTAGAAAAGACTTGATCCTCGTCACTTGGAACATTTTCACCCACATGTTTAAATTAATTACCTTTAATTATTTAATTGCCCTAAGTTAGACTTAGGGTTTCCATTAAAATAATTAATTATTGGAATAACTTAGGCTCCGGGTGGAATTTCTCAAACGATTTTTGGGTCTTGGAGATCTCATGTGTGTAGAAATTTCCGAATCTTAATTCTTATGCAGAAATTATTACTGTTAATCCGGTTAAGCACCTCCTACTTATATAAGTTATCAACTGAATAAATTCAAGTTAACATCGAAGCAAAACACATAACAGATCTCTACCAATTCAGATCTAGAATAAGCACATGCACACATTGACAAAGTGACAGTGATTTATGAACAAACTGTCCCCGGAAAAACCCAATGTGGGAAAACCGATCTTTGGCTGTTGGAGGGTTCTATTATTAAGAATATTTCTAAATACACAACTCTGGGTTCCAGATCTGGAAAACCCAACAGAGAAAACTCTAGATCTACAGTGGTTGGCTGATCTAGGGCCAAAAATACTAACGGATCCACACCCTCAAACAAGATTTACAGTACTCAGCTAGATCTAGGCCTAGAAACCCCAGCACTACCCCTGAAAAGCACTATGTTAGCCTCTGAAGCCCCTGAAATCCTCTGCATCAACCTTGGATGGCCTCCAAACCCTCAGCGCTGCTCTTGGAAGGGACTGTGTTACCCCATAATGGGTGACGTAGTCACTGCGCTGCCCTTAAGGGTCTCTGGGCAACCCCTGAAGGGTTTCCTGAAAAATGACGCTGCCCTTGCTGTTGCTGCTGCTGCCTTTCTCTGCGTTGTCCTTGAGTTGATCTCTTCTCTGCCTCTTTGTGTATTCTAGACCCCGGGATCAAATCATCCACTTAGTCTAAATTCTCCTCTCTACAGCTGAAGCACTTCTGAGTATTCTTAGCAACCCCGCCCTAGAATCTCAACTTAGCTTCAGTGCTCTGCCTCTGTGTGTCTTTACAAATGACCCCAAGCCTTTCGTTTATACTTTTCTCGTTGACAAATCAACGGCGATGATGAGATATTGAATCAATGGCTAAGATTAAAAGAAAGCTTGATCCGTGTGACTTGAGACAATTTCATCACATGTTTAATTAAATTCACTTTAATTATTTTATTTTCCTAAGTTTTAACTTAGGAAATACATTAAAATAATTAATTAATTTAATATCTCCTAAACCAGATGAAATTTCCCAAATCCATTTCTGGGTCTTGTAGATCAGGTGAACTATAGTCCCTCCACAAAATTTGGGAGCTAGAGCACAATTGATGCTACCCCAAATACACAAAATCTCAACACTCCCTCTTAGCATCAAGGGTGTGCTCTAGCAATACATCACACTTATGCATTACATGACTTTGAGTACTGATTTTGTGCTGCTGAAGCTTGGCCTCCTGCCACTCAACTCTGCACTGTTGCTGCCATTCTGTATTGCTGCCCATGACTCTGTCACTGCCACTACAACCACTATACTGGAGCTCCCTCTCAATATGTTGCATCTATGTTGCTCATAGCACTGCCACTGCTGATCTGCTGCACTGCAGCTTCAGTTGTTGAGAGAAACAATTGAATCTCCTGCCCAATCTTTGACAAACAAGTCAAATGGGCTGCATCCTTGTCATTGAAGCTCCATAGGCTACAGATCTGTGCTGGCGTCTAAAGAACGATGCACAGCTACAACTCTACCTGTGTAATCAGACTCCCTCTGCACTACTTGAAGTCACATCAGCTCCTTGTGCTGAAATATATCATGTTGTTGATGCGTTGCGTTGTCCCTCTGAAGCTCTCTGCGCTATTGCAGCTCTGCACTGCGTAAGCAGCACTGCTAAAGTCACATCAGCCTCTGCACTGCTACTGCTTCTACGCTGCTGCTGCTTTTCTCTACGCTGCTCCTCCCAGCGTTCAGATCTGCCTCTGCTTCTGCCTCATCTGTGATCCATGCACCCACTGCTCCACTTGTCCCGCTATTGTCTTAAAGCTGTCGTAGCTCGCTTGTGATCCAAGAGATGAGCTGCTCAAGGATCACGCCTTACTTTCATGTAGCTCCTCTACATGTCCATGTCACCCCACCTACGTGGTTCATGAGCACTCATGGCTACATCATCTCCTGACCCATCATCTGCCACAGCTGCCTTGGAAAAATATGCTTCCTTGTCCTTTTTCTTTTCTGGACAATGGCTGGAAAAATGTCCCATTTCGCCACACTGGAAGCACTTGATCTTTGAAAGATCCTTCTTCTTCTTCAGCTGCTTCTTTGATGCCAAGGTTGCATCTTCCTCCTCTTCCTTCTTTACTTTTCTCAACCCAGGGTTGTGCTACTTCATGGTGAATCTGCGTAGTTCTTCTTGTCGCAAGATTGACCACAAGATGTCCCAATCTAAGAGGTCCGCTCTGCCCAAGATACTTTGGACAAAGGTTTCCCACTCATCCGTGACTGCATTGAGGGTAGTTCTGACTATCATTGCATCATCTACGGTTGAACCCGTTGTAGTCAGTTGATCCCTGATTGACTGCAATCTAAAGAGGAAATGCTTGATGTCTTCTCCCTTGTCATTTGGGCCTCCAAGAGCATCTTTCGTTGGACTGATTTTCCCTCATATAGGGAAGTCAAGGCCTTCCACATCTCATTAGTTGTCCTCTTCTCAGCTATGTGTGTTACAATATGGTCCTTGATACTATCCATTATCAGCCGATTAGCATGCCCAGCAGCTTCCCTATGCTTCCGTATGCGATACGCATCTGTCGGTGTGGCCAGATTTTGCTCTGCATGGTCTCTTAGACCATATGCCTCAAGGACAATCAGGATCCTTGCTTTCCACACCGAAAAGTTTGAGAGGCCCTCTAGCCTATCCTGATCACGCAGTCCATGAAAAGCCATCTGCTCAGAATGTGTCGAAGCTCCTCCTCTCTATCTAGAGATCTGGATCAAGGGTCCTTTACGAACTGGATCAGTTAAGCTCCTTCTACTTATCTAAGTTATCAACTGAATAAATTCAAGTTAACATCGAACAAAACACATAACAGATCTCTACCAATTCAGATCTAGAATAAGCACATGCACACATTGACAAAGTGACATAGTTATTTCTAGACAAACTGTCCTCGGAAAAACCCAATGTGGGAAAACCAGTCTGTGGCTGTTGGAGGGTTCTATTATTAAGAATATTTCTGAATACACAACTCTGGGTTCCAGATCTGGAAAACCCAACAGAGAAAACTCTAGATCTACAGCTCTTGGCTGATCTATGGCCAAAAATACTAACTGATCCACACCCTCAAACGGGATTTACAGAACTCAGCCAGATATAGAACTAGAAACCCCAGCGCTGCCCCTGAAAAGCACTGCGTCAGCCTCTGAAGCCCCTGAAAGCCTTTGCGTCAGCCTTGGATGGCCTCCAAACCCTCAGCGTTGCTCTTGGAAGGGACTGCGTTACCCCATAATGGGTGACGCAGTCATTGCGCTGCCCCTAAGGGTCTTTGCGCAACCCCTGAAGGGTTTCCTGAAAAATGACACTGCCCTTGCTGATGTTGCCTTTCTCTACATTGTCCTTGAGCTGATCTCTTCTCTATCTCTTAGTGTATTCTAGACCCCGGGATTAGATCATCCCGTTGGTCTAAATTCCCCTCTCTGTAGCTGAAGCACTTCTGAGTATTCTTAGCAACCCCACCCTAGAATCTCAACTTAGCTTTAGTGCTCTGCCTCTGTGTGTCTTTACAAATGACCCCAAACCTTTCCTTTATACTTTTCTCATTGACAAATCAACGGCCATAATCAGATCTTCGATCAATGGCTAAGATTAAAAGAAAGCTTGATCCGTGTGACTTAAGACAATTTCATTACATGTTTAATTAAATTCACTTTAATTATTTTATTTTCCTAAGTTTTAACTTAGGAAATACATTAAAATAATTAATTAATTTAATATCTCCTAAAACATATGAAATTTCCCAAATCCATTTCTGGGTCTTGTAGATCAGGTGAACTCTAGTCCCTCCACAAACTTTGGGAGCTAGAGCACAACTGATGCTACCCCAAATACACAAAATCTCAACAATGTGTTCTAGCCCCTCCACAAAATTTCGGAGCTAGAGCACATTCGATGCTACCCAAAATCTCAACACATGTGGGTTCTCTTCATTATGTCAAGGTAGTTGCGAGCAGAGGAAGATTTTCCTGGAAGAAAAGTTGAGACACATCAGGACGCTGAAGGGTGAAGGCATAGATCCCTTCCTCACCAGGATTCGGGACATCCGAGATCAGCTTGCAGTTGTCGGGGTTGCGCCTCAACCATCAGAGCTAGTAGAGTTGGAACTAAACAATGTCTTAGAGGAATTGAAAGTCTTCATCCAAAGTACATTAGGCAAAGACACACTACCTAGATGGGACAAGATGTGGGCCGATTTGCAGTAGGAGGAAATGAGGCGAACTTTGCTTAAGAGCTCCATCAGCGACAGTAGTAGCAGCGGATCGAACGGTGTGAAGGAGGAGAATGTGGCCTCAGCATCGAAGGGTCCTAGTCAGGTGCAAGGGGAGCAGAAGAAGAAGAAGAAGGACTTGTCAAAGGTCAAGTGATTTAGGTGCGGTGAGTTTGGTCACTAGAGTACCCAGTGTCCTCTCAGGAGGACAGATAAGCAGGAGAAGTAGGACCAGTAGGCAGCATCCGCGGAAATAGACGAGCTTTCCTCTAGGCTAGAGGAAGAGTTTGCTATGTTCGCAGATATACCTCTAGGAGTGGGGTGGGGTGATCTGGGGTTGTAGCCCCAGAGAGCTACAGAGAGTGAGCAAGGTCCTTGAGGATTCCACCTCATGGATCATTACCTAGCTACGAGGGGCTCATAGTGTTCAATAGTAGGATGGATCAATGGCAGTTGATGCAATGAGCACTTGAGTGGCAGTTGCAAACCAGTCATAGTCAAATGCTAAGGAGCGCAATGTAGTGTTGACAGCAGAGCGGGTGGCTCAGTGCAGAGTTAGTGTGAAAATCTCTGAATACAACAATACAGAAATCTTACTGCAGTATCTTGATTTCCTTCTCCTACTTGTGATTTAATTATACAAGTTATTTTCAGAAAATACCGAAGTAAACACAACTAGCATCCTACACACATACAAATCATTTACTGAATATTATCCTCATTCAACAAAGTGACACAAATTTTTCGAACAAATGTCCCTGGAAAAACCCAGTGCGGGAAAACCGGTGCAACAAATATGAGGGTTTATTATTATTAAGTAGAATCTGAATACAGCAAATCTGGGCACCTTTCTGGTTAACCAGACAGAGAAAAATAGATCTGCAGCAATACCTGCTGTTCTGGAGACTGAAAACTGAACTAATTCACACCCTCAAACGGGATTTATAGAATTCAGCCCTGTTCTGCCTCTAAAAACCCCAACACTGCTCTGAAGTTGCCTGCGTCGGACTTGCTAACCTCTACGTGCCCCTGCACTGCTCAGAAGGGGACTGCGTAACCCCAGACTGGGTGAAGCAGTCCTTACGCTGCCCTAGATGGCCTCTGCTAACACTGGTGGCCTCCTGAAGGTTCATCGCTGCCCCTCCTGGGCCTACCTAGCACCTGTGTAACGATTGAAACCCTCTGCGCTACGCAGCTGCTGTGTAGCCTCAGCTTCCTCTACGCTACTCCTGGTTGCTGCTCCTCTGCCTCTTGCTGACTCCTGGCTCTGGGATCAAATCATCCCCTTAGCCAATACTACCCCTCACTCCAGCAGAAACTCTTCTGGAAATTCTTAGCAAACCTGCCCTAGAATTCCAGCTTAGTCTATCAGCTCTGCCTCCATGTGTGTGTCTCTCCAACTCACCCTCAAGCCTTTCTCTTATACTTTTTCGTTGAGATATCAACGGTCGCGATTTAAACTCTTATCGACGGTTAAGATTTAATCCCCGTCACTTGGAACATTTCATCACATGTGTTTAATTAATTCACTTTAATTTTTCAAATTCCCTAAGTTAGACTTAGGTTCCTCATTAAAAAAATTAATTATTTTAATATCTCACACATTAGATGAAATTTCTCCAAACGCTTTCTGGGTTTTGGAGGTCTTGTGTGTCTTAGCCCCTCCACAAAATTTCAAAACTAGAGAGCACCTGATGCTACCCCAACACTCAAAATCTCAACACTCCCTCTTAGCACAGAGTGTGCTCTAGTAATACATCCACACCATGTATCACAAGATCTCGGTATTGGTCTCTACGTTGTTGATGCTTGGCATGATGCCCATGTCACTGACACTGCCACATATGTACTGTAGCTCCCTCTCAACTTGCTGCATCATGCTGCCCATAGCACTGCCACTGTTAAATGCTGCAGAACAACTCAGTTGCTAAGAAGTATGAAACTAAAAGACCCCTGCCCAATTGTTGACAGACAAGTAAGGATGCATCCCATCACTGAAACTTCCTTGGTTGTTGCTTTATGCTGTCCTCCTGAGGCCACTACACTGCCACAACTCTACACTGCATAAGCACTGCCTCTCTGCGCTGCTAAAATCCCATCAGCCTCTGTGCTGTTGCCTCTACGTTGTTGTTGCCTCTACACTGTGTTGTTGCTACCTCTGCACTGCTCTGCTCCCTCTACAACACTTCAGCTCTGCCCTTTGCTTCACTGTGATCTTTTGCAACCATCTCCTACTTGTCCTGCTACTGTCTTAAGGCTCCCGTAGCTCGTATGTGATCCAAGAGTTGGGCTTACCTCAAGGACCCTGCCTCCCATCTGTAGCTGCTCTACAGATCCATATCGCCCCACTTACGTGGCTCATGAGCACTCATGACTATGTCATCATCACTCCCATCGTCCTTTGCTGCTGCTGCCTTGGAATCAGAAGTTCCTTTGTCCTTCTTCTTAGGACAAGTGTTGGTGAAGTGTCCAAGTTCGCCACAGTTAAAGTGTGAAAATTGTACTGCAGTGTATTGGTTTATTTTCTCCTACTTGATTTAATTTATACAAGTTATTTCCAGAATTTAGATTCAGAAAGTACTAAAAATAAACACAACTACAGCCTACACATACAGATCATTTACTGAATAATTCACTCATGCAACAAAGTGACACATGGTTATTGGATATAAGTCCCCAGAAAAACCCAAAGCGGGAAAACCGGTTCAGCAGATATGAGGGTTTTATTATTAAGTAGTTCTGAGTACAGCAAATCTAGGTTCCAACCTTGGAAGACCTGACAGAGAATAAAAGATATAAGATCTGCAGCGAACCTGAATATCTAGTGCCAAATATCTGACTGATCTACACCCTCAAACAGGATTTACAGGACTCAACCCGGATCTGACACTAGAAACCCTCAGTGCTGCCCCTAAAGCCCCAGCGTCAGCCCTGCTACCCTCAAATGCCACTGCGCTACACCAGAAGGGACTGTGTCACCCCTGGAAGGGTCTCACAGCCTCACGCTGGCCCTAAGAGGCCCTCTGCGTGATTTCTGAAGCCTCCAAGTGCCTCTTCAATGTCCTGCGTAGCACCTGCGTAGTGGCTACGTAGTGGCTGCACAGCGCCTGCGTAGCTGCTACCTTGCTTCTCTACGTTGTCCTTCAGCTGCTCCTCTTGCCTCTTGTTGTCTCTTAGCTCTTGGAATCAAATTATTCCCTCAGCCAATACTACCCCTCACTGAAGGAAATTCCAATGGAAATTCTTAGCAAACCTACCCTAGAATTCCAGATCTATTCCTCAGTTCTACAGAAATTGTGTGTCCTCAACTGACCCTCAATCCTCTCTTATACATTTTCGTTGAACCCTTCAACGGCCGAGATTAAATCACCATCAACAGCTGAGATTAAAAGACTCCTTGATCCATGTGACTTAAGACAATTTCAACACGTGTTAATTAATTTACTTTAATTATTTTATTTTCCTAAGTTAGACTTAGGAAATCCATTAAAAAATAATTAATTATTTGAATAACTTCAACACAACTTGAAATTTCTCAAATCCATTGCTGGGTCTTGTAGATCAGGTGTATTCTGGACCCTCCACAAAATTTGGGACCTAGAGCACAACTAATGCTACCCCAAATACACCAAATCTCAAAACTACCTCTTAGCATCAGAAGTGTGCTCTAGCAATACATCACACCATGCATTACAAGATCTTGAGTACTTGGTTTGTGCTGCTGATGCTTGGCTTGTTGCCCTCCATCTACTGCATTGTTGCTCTCTGTATTGTTGTCCATGCCACTACCATTGACACTACAACATCTGTACTGCAGCTCCCTCTCAAATTGTTGCATCATGCTGCCCATAGCACTACCACTGCTAACTGTTGCACTACAACTCAGTTGCTGAGAAGTAAGCAACTGAAAGACTCTGCCCAACTGTTTGACAAACAAGTCAAGTTGCCCTCCATCACTGAAGCCTCCTAAATGCTGAATCACAATGTCCCCTTGGAGACACTACCATGCTGCAACACTGCACTGCATGAGCCCAGCTTCTCTGCGCTGTTGAAGTCCCATCAACCTCTCTGCGTTGTTGCCTCCACGCTGCTGCTACCTCTGCATTACGCTGCTCCCTCTTCAGCTCTACAGCTCCCTCTTCCGCTTCAATGTGGCCATCTACAACCATCTCCGGACTCATCCCGCTACCATCTTAAGGCTCCCGTAGCTCGTATGTGATCCAAGAGTAGGGCTGACTCAAGGATCCTGCCACTCAATCTAAATACTCTATATATCCATGTCACCCCACCTCTTCTCTCGAGGTGCATGAGCACTCATGGCTGCATCATCATTAGAGCCATCGTCATTTGCTGCTGCAGCCTTGGAATCAGAAGCTCCTTTGTCCTCCTTCTTAGGACAACTGCTAGCAAAATGACCAAGATCACCACAGTTAAAGCACCGGACCTTGGAGAGGTCCTTCTTCTTCTTCCCTTGCTTCTTTTCCCTTGATGCAAGGGATGCATCCTCCTCTTCTTCTTTCTTCACTCTGGCTGATACGCTTCCTCCACTGTTGGATTGCTTCTTGGTGATCCTCCTGATCTCCTCTTGGCAGAGAATAGCCCACATATCTACCCATGATGGTAACGCTGCCCTTCCCAGAATGCTTTGGACAAACGTTTCCCATTCTTCAGAGACAACATTCAGGGTCGTCCTCACTAGGAGCCCTTCATCTGGATTAGCACCCATGCCAATCAACTGGTCACGGATAGCTTGAAGTCTGAAGAGGAATGGATCAATCTCTTCACCCTTCATCATTTGGAACATCCACATCTGATTTTCAAGAAGCATTCTTCTTTGCACAGAACCTCCTTGGTACATCACTTCCAAAGCTGACCACATGTCATGTGTTGTATTCTTACCAGTCACATGAGGAATCACGTAATCCTTGACTCCATCTATGATCAACCTCTTCATCCGTCCTTGATTTTCTTCATAATTCTTAAGTGGATCTGCATCAGTTGGTACAGCAAGTGTCTTCTCTGCATGATCTTTGAGACCATACTCATCCAGAACTGAGAGGATTCTGGTCTTCCATATAACATAGTTGGGCATGCCATCCAATCTATCTTGATCCCTCAATCCATATCAAGCCATCTTTGCTCAGATCTGAAGCAAACAGTACTTCTCCCTCTAGATCTGGGTTTCTTGGTGACTAGAGACCCTCTAGTAACTGCTTCTTTCTGCAAACTGACTTCCCTCTTGGAAATCTTCCACCAAAACTCAAACAGACAATATTCTCTGATCCTCCTGATCGAATCTCAAATTTGTTTAGCTCAAATCTATTGAATAATTGTCTTCCCCCCACCTTTGTTGCCTTAGTTACGCACAATTCTGCACCTGCAGAATCTCTACCCCACCAGAACTGCTGAAGATTTGAAGCATAGCTTCCAAAACTTGGCTGAATTCTTCTGCAACAAGAGAAGGGACTGGACAATGTCTTCCTGGCTGGTCTAGCGCAGTCCCAGCGTGGCTCAGAAGTGGACTGCGTAACCCCAGACTGGGTGACGCAGTCCTTACACTGCCCTAGGAAGGGTCTGCGTAAGCCCAGAGGCCTTCTGCAGCGTCAGCGTTGTCTTCTTCTAGATCTGCATCCTCCTGTTGTCAAGATGCCCTTTCCGGATCTGCTGCTTCTTCTGCCACACTGCAAAAAAATATTTCTTCAGCCAATTTGTTGGAGATTCAACTTGATCTACTATCGCTCTGATACCATGTGAAAATTCTACTGCAGTGTATTGGTTTATTTTCTCCTACTTGATTTAATTTATACAAGTTATTTCCAGAATTTAGATTCAGAAAATATCAAAAATAAACACAACTATAGCCTACACATACAGATCATTTATTGAATAATTCACTCATGCAACAAAGTGACATGGATTTTTGGACATAAGTCCCCGGAAAAACCCAAAGTGGGAAAATCGATTTAGCAGATATGAGGGTTTTATTATTAAGTAGTTCTGAGTACAGCAAATCTAGGTTCCAACCTTGGAAGACCCAACAGAGAATAAAAGATATAAGATCTGCAACTAACCTGAAGATCTAGTGCCAAATATCTGACTGATCCACACCCTCAAACGGGATTTACAACACTCAACCCGGATCTGACCCTAAAAACCCTCAACACTGCCACTAAAGCCCAAGCATCAGCCCTGCTACCCTCAAATGCCACTGCCCTGCACCAAAAGGGACTGCGTCACCCCTGGAAGGGTTTCACAGCGTTACGTTGTCCCTAAGAGGCCCTCTGCGTGATTTCTGAAGCCTCCCAATGCCTCTACGTTGTCCTGCGTAGCACCTGCATAGCGGCTGCGCAGCACCTACATAGTTGTTGCCTTGCTTCTCTGCATTGTCCTTGAGCTGCTACTCTTGCCTCTTGTTGTCTCTTGGCTCTTGGAATCAGATCATTCCCTCAGCCAATACTACCCCTCACTGCAGGAAATTCCACTGGAAATTCTTAGCAAACCTGCCCTAGAATTCCAGAGCTATTCCTCAGTTCTACAGACATTGTGTGTCCTCAACTGACCCTCAAGCCTTTCTCTTATACTTTTTTGTTGAACCCTTCAACGACCGAGATTAAATCATCCATCAACGGCTCAGATTAAAAGATTGTTTGATCCATGTGACTTATGACAATTTCAGCACATGTGTTAATTAATTCACTTTAATTATTTTATTTCCCTAAGTTAGACTTAGGAAATCCATTAAAAATAATTAATTATTTCAATAAATTCAACACAACTTGAAATTTCTCAAATCCATTTCTGGGTCTTGTAGATCAGGTGTCAAAATTTGGGACCTAGAGCACAATTGATGCTACCCCAAGTACACAAAATCTCAACATAAAGCACCGGACCTTGGATAGGTCCCTCTTCTTCTTCACTTGCTCCCTTCGTTCCTTTGATGCAAGGGTTGCATCATCTTCCTCTTCTTTCATCACCGTGACCATTCGGCTGCTGCTGTTTTGCCACTTGGTGAATATCCTTATCTCCTCCTAACGGAGGATTGCCCACATCTCCGCCCAGGGTGGTAACGCTTCCCTACCTAATATGCTCTGGACAAACGTTTCCCACTCCTCGGTGACTGCATTCAGGGCAGTCCATACCAAGAGTCCTTCATTCGAAGTCGCACCCATGGCAATCAGTCGATCCCTCATAGTCTGAAGTCGGAAAAGGAAGGGATCTATCTCCTCACCCTTCTGCATCTGGAACAACCTCATCTGATTTTCTAGAAGCATTTTTCTTTGAAAGGAGCTTCGCTGATACATCGTCTACAAAGCAGTCCACATCTTATTTGTCGTCTTCTTCCCAACAATATGTGGCATGACGTGATCTTTTACTCCGTCCATAATCAAACACTTAACCCACACTTGATTTTCATTGAATTTCTTCAGAGGATCTGGATCGGCAAGCTCAGCTAGGACATTCTCCGCATGGTTCTTGATGTCGTACCCATCCAAGACTGTCAATATCCTGGCTCTCCAGATGACGAAGTTGGACACACCATCCAACCTGTCCTAATCTCTCAACCCATGAGAAGCCATCTAGCTCAAATCTAATGAAATAGTCCTCTTCTCCCTCTTTCTGCTACAGAACTCAACAAAAATGTTGGATCTGGATTTCTTGGCGATTAGAAACCCTCTATAGTAGTTGCTCCCTCTGTTAACTGATTTCCCTCCTGGAAATCTTCAGCCAAAACAATCAAACAGTTCTCTCTGATCACCCTCCTGATTGAATCTCATCTATTTGGCTCAGATCTGCTGAGTGACTGTCTTCCTCCCACTCTTTGTCAACTTAGCTAGGCACAATTCTGCACTGGTAGAATCTCCACCACACCAGCAACTACTGAAGATCTGAAGCACTGCTTCCGGATCTAGGCAATACTTCTCAACAACATAAAAATAATCTGGAGTGTGTCCCTCTAGTTGGCCTCTGCATGAGCAGACTGGCCCAACGCTGCCTGCTCCTGCATCCTTCTGGAATGCACTGCGTTGTCTCTGCGTCACTCAAATAGGACTACGCCAGGCCCTGCATAGCCTATGTTGGGACTGCATCCTCTTGCTACTGAGCTGCCCTCACCGGATCTGCTTCAGCTGCTACCCTGCAGAAAATGTCTTCAACTGATTTGCTAGAGATTCAGCTTGATCTACAATCACTCTGATACCATGTGAAAATTTTTGAATACAACAATACTGAAATCCTACTGCAATATCTTGATTTACTTCTACTTGTGATTTAATTATACAAGTTATTTTCAGAAAATACCGAAGTAAACACAACTAGCAGCCTACACACATATAGATCATTTACTGAGTATTACGCTTATTCAACAAAGCGACACAAATTTTTCGGACAAATGTCCTTGGAAAAACCCAACGCAGGAATACCGGTGCAACAGAGAAGAGGGTTTATATTATTAAATAAAATCTGAGTACAGCAAATCTGGGCACCTTTCTGGTTAACCCGACAGAGAAAAATAGATCTGCTGTAATATCCCCAAATGGGATATTTTCCTAAATTTGCATAAATTTACTAAAACCCCAAATTATGTCGTAAAATCAACATGCATTTAACAGAAGATTGCCTTGTAAAATAGCCATACAAATACATGTAATTCCATAACACCATAATGCAGGAAAATATCTCAACTTTATTATAATATCACTGGGGTTACAAGCTGAAATGAAAGATAGCTGAGATAGCTGAAATACAACTGGCCTCAAGAAAATCTGCTACACTACGATGGCCTCCAAAACTGAACTGCTGCACTCTCCCCCGGCAACAGCTACCACTGAATCCACTGAAGCACCTGTTGAAGATCTGAATGATCCTCACTCCAATATCTTTGAAGCTCTGCGAAACTTCTGAATGGAGTCTCCTCAAAGAGTGTTGGGTTTCCGTCCAACACTCACAAATCACCTGAGGGTTGTTGAAATTTGGTTACCGGAGGACAGGTGGTTCCCTAAGGCTTTGATCTTTGGCCTAGGGAAAAGTGTCCAAAAGAATTTAATTTTTCTCCTAAAGTGACTTTATAATTTTTATAAAGTCAAATCTAATTTAAAAGTGACTTTAAGTGATCAAGTTACTAAAGTCTAATTTAAAAGTGACTTTAAATGATAAAGTTACCAAAGTCTAATTTTAAAGTGACTTTAATAAAGTCAATGTAAAATTAGAAAGGAAAAGTGGTTTTGGAAATAAATGACTAAGTGGGTCTTTATTAAAGTGGGGTGAATTAAAAAATAGAAAGTGAGATTTAAATGAGCATTTAATCTCAGCCCTAGATCTCAATCTATTTCAGCCATTGGATTTAGGGATTCCCCAAAAGTCACTTAGGATTAGGTTAAAGGAGGAAAAGGTCATTCATTCTTTCATGAACAGATTGGGAGAAGGAGAGAAGGAGAGCAAGGGAAATTTCTGAGCAGAGAGGAGAACAAGGGCAATTGATAGAGACTTCAACGAAATCCTTACAACAGCAAAGAGGCACGGTTTCCAAGGCAAAAATCCGTACAACAAGTGTTGGGCACATTTTTCGAGGGAGAGGCACAGTTTTCAAGGAAAACCGTACAGCAGCTTCAGCATTTATTTCTGGGCAGATTTTGGGCACGAAAATCGAGGAGAGAGACCGCTGGTTGGTGGCACGAATTTCTAGAAATCTGTACAGCAGCTTCGGCACAGATTTCGAGGCAAAAGGAGCACGAAAATCGAGGAGGGGGGTTTGTTGTCAAATCCGTACAGTCCGTACAGCAGTGCGGTCATATAGCTGGGCACAAAAATCGAGAAGCTCATTTCAGCATTTAATGTTGTCATAAAAGCTGTAAATTTTCTGTTTTGGGTTTTTACTGTTTTGCACATTTTCCAAGGCGGAGTGAATGCACGGAAATCGAGATAAGTACTGTTGTTTAGTTGCTGAAATTTTTGTTGTAATTTCTGCCTCACTGTAAAAGCGTTTTTCAGAAATAAGGAGCTCTCAAACTAGTTTTCCCCAAGAGTTGTAGGGGGTTTTTCCAGGGTCATGTTGACCAAAAATATCTGTGTTAAAATGTGTGAATGACTGTTTTCAGCTCGCTGATTTTTATTTCTGCATTTTCCAGCATTCTGTAAATTTTCCAGAATTTGTGTTTTCAGCAAAAATTTATTTTCCAGTTTGTTGAATGTAAGGATATGGGAAAAGGCATTTAACTATTTGGAGAAATAAGGTGAAACTGAAAACCGGGGTGGGAAACAAGAAATTTCTACAAGGGTTTCGGTCCTGGCGCTACGGTTGAAGTAGAGAACCACGTCTCAAACCTCTCACACAAGAAAATGATATGATCCAAAAGATATCCCTCAATGGCCTCTGCCCTTTCTTTTATATATCTCTTGGAGCCTTCTCGAGCCTTATTGTAATATTATTTTATTCATGGAGCACTTTTCCCTCTTATTAAAATATTCATTTTTAATGCAGAAAAGGGTAAATCGCTACCACGCCTCCTCCAGTCATTGAAACTCATGTCCAGTTGTCCCATCATATAGGTATCCTCATCCTGGTTCCAATGAGATATCACACTAAGGTGTTCTATCATGTATTCCTCCCGAAATGCCACCTTGAGCGTAATTAACTGAGTTAAGCCCAAAAATAACTCAATTTTCTAAAAGTTGTCGGAATGCACCGAAACGAAAGGCAAGCTGCTCGGATGATGGAATACATCAAGCGAACGCCACTGAACATCATGGAAACTCATCAAAACTCCTCCAAAAAGCCCCTGAGCCCGCTGATAACACCAATCTGTACCTGTAACCTGTCTGCTCCTAACTCTGGAAGTCCAACCTAACCGTGTCATAGGTGACACCAAAAAAGGGAATATTACAGACCTTCCGCCCCAAGATTGCTTGCCCTCAAGCAACCGAAATATGTGGGCCACCTTATTGGCCCGATGCAACTGAGACCTAATGCCCGGATCCCATACAAACCCATGGGTGCTGCTATGCACCTGTGTCAAGCCACTCGGAATAGACCCCTCAATGCCAGGATCCCAAACTGAACTCTCACTATACCGGTCAACAAACAATCCTCCCAGACTCCAACACCACCATGGCCAAGCATCGCCCAAGTCCCATGGCTCGGACTGCACACTGCCTCTGGCTATAGTTGATGCCCCATGAAGTGAAGTCTGCCAACAAGCATCAATGCTCCCTGGCTCCTATTGTGTTGTACCTCTAACTGTATAAGTTGCCCCACCAACTGCGTACCAACTCATCACCTCTCTCCAATCCAAATCATGACTCAATCCCATGTTGATCCTGCTCTCCTGAAATTGGAATGGAGTGTTGAAGAAATGACGACCTGTGCCCCACTGCCAACTGGAATTTGTAACATCTGTTATGTCTAAGGGCCCCTGCTATGTTGTGCTCCCTACGAAGAAAATCGTACCATCAAGAGGGTACCATCTCATGATCTCCCGCCAATCTATCCTGGAAGAAGAATCTAATGTAGTGTCAACTGCATACGGAACATGCCTATAGAGTTGTCGCCAACTCATAATCAACTCACACTGCTATGTCCCGTCTGCCAATGAAATTTGCTTGTAGAAGAAAACCCCTCTCTATAATGGGCCAAAGTAGGCAAGATATGTTGCAAGCCCCATCGATGTACTCCTGGAGAGTGCTACTCACTGAAAGTACTGCAGCTCTGTTGACTCCATGTACATCTATCTGCACCTCATCAATGTGTCAGCCCAAAGATGGAAGCTCCACCATCTCCAATAGCTCCTCCCTCTCCTGATCGAGAATGTAATGCTCCTGTTGTCCACTAGCCCCCAACAGAACTATCCCATCAAACTCCACCATCTCCAGAGGATATGGATCTGCAACTACTGTCACCGTACTCGTAATTTTCAGGAAACCCTTCAGGGGTTACGCAGAGACCCTTAGGGGTAACACAGTACCTTCCAGAGCAGCACTGAGGGTTTGGAGGCCATCCAAGGCTGACGCAGAGGCTTTCAAGGGCTTCAGAGGCTGACGTAGAGCATTTCAGGGACATCGTTGGGGTTTCTAGGCCCTAATCTAGGCCAAGTTTTGTAAATCTCGTTTGAGGGTGTGGATCAGTCTTTATTTTGGCCCTAGATCAGCCAGTGAGCTGTAGATCTAGTGTTTTCTCTGTCGGGTTTTCCAGATCTGGAACCCAGAGTTGTGTATTCAAAAATATTCTTAATAATAGACACTCCAGCAGCGAAAGACCGGTTTTCCCGCATTGGATTTTTCCGGGAACTATTTGTCCAGAAATAACTATGTCACTTTGTCTATGTGTGCATGTGTTTATTCTAGATCTGAATTGGTAGAGATCTGTTATGTGTTTTGCTTCAATTTTAACTTGAATTTATTCAGTTAATAACTTGTATAAGTAGGAGGAGCATAATCGGGTTAACAGTAATAATTTCTGCAAAAGATATAAGATTCAGAAATTTCTACAGATGGCACAGTGACAAAGTGTTATGATAGGGTGTGTTTTAGCCACGAATTTTGGTGGAGAGGCTAGAATGCATGAGATCTCCAAAACCCAGAAATCCTTTCTGAAAATTCCACCTAGAGATGACTTAAATAGATTATTAACCTATTTGTTAATGTTTCCTAAGTCTAAACTTAGGAAAACTACTTAATTAATCATAATTAATTAAGTAAAGGTGATAGTTTAGAAACTCACACAGATCGACTTCGAGATGATCCTAGTTGTTCATTAAGTTTTAATCTTTGTCATTGGTGATCCAATAGAGGATTATAAGAATTTGATGGGCACTCAGAGGAGACACTTGCGCAATTCGATTTCCCTGGCAGATCAATATCCAGAGAGCAGCAGCAGCAATTGGAGAGCCAAAGGTCAAAGCAGAGACAGTGAGGGGCAAGGACAATGATCCAGAGGAAGTTTTCCAGATCTGGAGAGGTAGCAAGTGACAAAATTGATCCATGCAAAAGCAGCACAAGGACTGCGCAGTAGTTGAAGCAAAGAAGTTCGATTTAGCTGGGGAGGAAGTCGATTCAACTTCCAGAGGCTGGGAAAGTCTTCCTGAGGGTCGGAGTGTCACTTCCAGCAGCAGAGGTAGGCAAGACAACTTGCTTGGAGGCTAATCTAAGCCACAAATGTGAGAGGCAGTGCAAGGTCTGTGCAAAGGGACTACGTCGTGGTTTGGACGACTAGTTTTTCAGGAGAAGCCAATGTGGGGATTTCTTGTAGACTGAAAGAATTTCTTCTCTCTAATTATTTTTGTAAAATACTTCTTGTTTGGATTGCCAATTGGGCATCCATAGATTTTACTCAGATTTCACTATTGCATAATAATAAAACACTTATCTGTTGCATCGGTTTTTCCAGGGACATTTGTCCAAAAATAACGGTATCAAATTTTTTATGTGTGTGCTAGACTTTCTCAGATTTCAGCGCGCGCTATTTTTCCTCCACAGTATTTGTTTGTGAAAATTACAGTGTGAATGTAATATCCTGAAGGGGAAATAAACAGTAATACAAAGCATACAACAAGATATAAAATGCTAGAAACAGATCATGAAGCAAATACACATGAAATAGAGACAATGCTAAGCCATTCTATTATACTAAGAAATAGAAATGAGTGCAAGAGGTGATCGGAATGATGGAACCTCGACTTGCACCAGGAAAGTGTAGGAATACTCTCAGAATATCAATGGAAATGGCTGCTCTCTACTCTGCGTCCAAGCTGCTGGAATACTGCCGTGTTGCTGCTACTGCTGGAACAAAATGAGTATTTGGGGTTGCTCCCCTACTCGGAAAAATCTGATACTCTGGAATCGGCCTCTACTCACAATACCCAGAAAAGCCCAGAGAGCATTTCTGAAATGGTCTACCCCCGAAAACGCCTCTCTTGAGGATCTACGCTATCCTCCCAAGGGCCACGCTGGTGCTAAATGCAATCCTCCAAAATATGGCCTCCCACTCTGTCAAATGTCTCCAATAGGCAAGGACTGGCCCCTTGCTCAATCCTCCAGCCTAAATCCTCCGAAATGGTGCCACTCCAGAGCTCCCCCAAGATGGACTGCGTCCTCCCTCTCAAGACTGCACAGTCTCTAAATGCTCTGCTCCTCCACGAATGCAATCACCGATCCTCTTGCAAAATGCTGATGGAAATACCTCACCCGAGCAAGCACTCGAAGTCTCTGGGGCTGAGGGTAGGATCTCCGAACGGAGACACCCGATGTACTGAACAGTACTGCAGACAAGCTAAACAGCCAGCGTGCTCCAAGTTGAAATGACTAGCTCAATATGTATAAACAAGAATGACCAAATGAGGGGGCTCTCCTCCCTTTTATAACGCTGGGCCTCTCTCTCCCTAGGCCCCACCTTCTCCACGTGCTCCTTGGCCCACGCTGTCCCTCTCATCTGCGTGAGGTAGGCCCCACGCTGCCCACGTGGTCTGCGTCCCTCTCTTGCGCTGTCCACTTGGCCACTAGGCCCCACTCCCTTAATTTCGATGTGAACTTAGGAAAGTGTTTTATCCTAAGTAAGTTAATTAATATTTTACTCACTTTATTCATGCTCCGACTAAAATAAGGCAAAATTGGTCAAAATTAATATTTCCAATTAGCTATCGCTAATTGGGAATATTACAGTGAATTGTTTGGTATTTTTCGTAGCAAACTGCAAATAAATTGTTAAATAAATTAATGATTAGGAAAATAATTTCAGGTTGTTGTGATAGATGAAATTTTCACACATGTCAGCAAAGCCCAGCCACTCTCAGTGATTAGCTAGGTAATTTTTTTATTTTTGTTTGTTTTATTTTTATTTTCCATTTTTTCTTTTTACTTGTATATATATATATATATATATATATATATATATATATATATATATCGTTATATTTTTTTATTTATTTTAAATATCTTTGAACCTTTTTTTTTTCGGTACATATATCTTGACTCTCTTTTTCTTTTTTGACTTTAAAAAAAATAATCTATAAATATAATTTTTTACTAAATTTTTTCTATTTTTTTAATAGCCAAAGGCCTAACGACAGAATGGAGAATCTTCAAAACTTGTATGGCTAAAAGACTTAAACGAATGACAATGAACTTGATGAAGAGTTGTTGACCAAAGGCCGGATTACACTGACTCTAGGCAGCGGTTCAACGGCCAGAGGGTCAAATAACTTTGATACCAATGTAACAAACAAAGTTCGTGCTTCGCAATAACCTTCAGAATACTTTGAATACAAAGACATCCCTCGAGGATAGAATTATCTAATATATCGAATAGTATATAAAAGAATTGATATGAGATTGTTATAAATGAGGGCCCACTTATATACCTATGTAGGTGCCCCTTCATGAACGATCATGTCCTTAGAGACATGCCTCTTCATAACTAATTATTATTTAATTAACTATTATTATGATTACTATTGATTTATTTAAATTTATATTATTTTTATATAAATTATATTCATAACAGGAAGCCTTATATGAAGTGTTAATTTGTCCATTACTTTCAAGCATGGTACACTTAGATGCAACAATGATTAAATGTACCTAATGGTGAAATATGCAACACTGGATATTGTGTGTAATTGACAGGTTGTTCCATCTATAGGTTTGGGCAACTTAACTAGGGTCTAGGTTCTCTAGAGGGGCATATTGACACCCACAGTTGAAGCGTTGAGAGCCATGGGACTCCAAACAACTGCAAAGCATCACTGGCATCCTTGGGCACTGTTGAAATGTGTAGCTTGGGAGATACTCCCACAACCCCTAGGGTACTGGGTTTGTGAGGAGTTGACCCACAAAAAATGTGGTTTTGTGGACAATGTACCTAAGCAATGGCTTTGTACCCAAAGTTGTGGCTCATTTGATCATCCAAGTGAGCATCTTCTCAAGTGTTTTCTTTCCAAGAAGGAGTGAAAGCTACATCAGTAAGTTGCAGGCCTTAAGGAGGGACAAAATGGGAGCATGTTATGGTCTATCTCAAGTCTGAATGATGGCTGAGTTTTCCTAGGAGTAGGACGCCATCCTCAACGAGCTTTCTTCCCTTGAGAAGGTTTGTTGGGAGGTCACTTTTCTATGTTGTTTGTGCCCTAAATAGGGCTACTTCTATGCATGAACAACCATATGAGTTATGCCCTAAAGTCTGGTTATGTTCGCTCTTGTTTACAGTGCTTGAAGGAGAGGGTCGAGCCCCTAAAGGTGGTGACAAGAGGTTTGTCTTGTCTCTATTTTGTAGGCCGTAGAACCTCAGTGTATTCGCTGGTATAGTCTAACCTTAAAAATTTCTAAGGGTCAAAGTTACCCTCAGTTGTGAACAAAAGTGCGAAGAGGGGACATAAGTGAAGAGTTGTCAAGAAGTGAAGGTAGAAGGGAAAATTCGCTACAGAAGAGTGTTGTAGGTGATGTGTGGTTGAAATCTGCCCTACAAGAAGGATTAGGACAACATGTTGGGTGCCTAAGTACAATGACTCGTGAGTTGTTGAGTTATTGTTATGAGGATTGTTCATTGAAGACCCTAAGTTCAGTCATCTTGGAGCAGCAAGGGAATTGTTAGAGTGTAGACTAGTTAAGCCCATGTACAGTGACTTTTGGAGTAGCGGAATGATTGTGTGAGGGAAGAGTTTTGAAGCCTAATGTATTATGACCTTGGAGCAGCATACTCATAGTTGACAAGGCAGATTTGTTGGCCTATGTTCATTGACCTTGGAGGAGAAATGTCATTGATAGATGGCAGAATTTGATGAGCTGATGTGCAGGAGAATCTGAAGGTGCAGAGGACCTTGTGAGAAGCTATGGCAGAAGCATTGGAGCAACAGTACTCTCTACATGTATAGGGAGAAAAGGACTTGCTAGGTGTTCAAGGCAAGTGGACTAAAAGGGCTAGTGTAAGCGCTTCTTCAGCAAGTAAGTCAAGGTGTTCTTGTTCAAGGGCAGATTGATTGTCATGTGTTGTTGACATCAAGCCCTAGTTTTCCTTGTATCAAGGCTAATTGTAAGGGCCACAGTCCCTGGTATGGGAGCCCTATGTTTTTTGTATTATAGTTGTAATACAAACAAGTTTTGGGCTGTGTAAATTTTGTCTACTTCATTGATTCACTGTTGTACATTTTCCGTTGTGAAAAGTGCTTGGTGTTGTGGCATTTTAGTGTGTTTGTGATCGTGTTTTAGACATAGACCTAATTCTAAATTACTAAGGAAAAATCAATAAGCACCTCCAACACCCACAACATTCCAACACTTTGCCCCGCATTGTTAACTTTTATGGGATGATGCACCTAGACCAGCATGCCCCCAACCGGCTTAGCACTGATTAGATGGGATGGCAGCCAAACCAAGGCCCAGATGAAGATGGTCTACACATTGAGACATGGGAGGGCTAGCAACACCTTGAAATCCCCAATGTTGGAGTAGAGAAAGTCATTCTGGCCACTTGGAGACCCATGAGACCACTTTTTGTGCCCCAAAGTCAAAGTTAGGGTCCACAAATGGATTACGTCAGAGATCTAGGGGCCAACCCCTGCAGGTTGATTTTAGAGGGCTTCAACATACAATATGGCACCCATTTCCTTCAACACCATCCCTGGAAGTGCCTATGCTTGCATAACGTCGACACCTTCTCCTATTTTGGCTCACACGTGTGGAGAGTTATCATGTTTTTTATAGGCTACTAGGTCAGCTTGTGGCCTAAAGTGTTTCTTGCACATTATTTTATAATTTCTAGGGGCATTAGGCTAAAACAAGGATTTGAATTCCTCATATAAGTATAGTTCACTATTGTATCTCAATATCACATCACTTGGATTTCGGCCTTCTTCTCTTGGGATAAATTTGGATCTATTGATGCACTTTGACATTTGGAGTTAATGTCTTGCTTTGGAGCTATTTTTTGGAATCAATGATGGAATATTTTTGCATGTTATCTTGTAAGGGCAATTATTATTGAAGATTTATTTTTCTATGTCTAATGCAGTGTGGAAAAAGTCGCGAAAAAGTCACGATTTTTTGAAAAAATCGGGGGTTTTTGCTGGAGCCGATAAAATCGGCCGACTTTTTCACGACTTTTTCAAAATCGAAAAAGTCAGGATTTTATCGTAATACTCCCGACTTTTTGCCGAGTCGAACGAAAAAGTCATGAGTCAATCTACGCGGTAAATAAAAAGCCCGAAAATTGATTTTTATCGGTTCATTTTTGTCGGTTTGTTGTCGGTTTGTTGTGTTTACCACTGTGAGAGTCGAGGAGAGGGTTCAGCGTTTCCGAGTTGGATTGGGCGTTGAATATTGTCAGTTAATTCTCCACGGAGTCACGGACCACCGCTCGAGCAGCGAGCTTGCAGATTGGAAGGTTTGTCATTTGCCATTCTCAACGGACCACCGCTCGAGCTTGAGGCGCCAGCTGTCGGGGTTTGCTGCTGTGGCCAGGTGAGTTTGAAGTTTTAACTTATTTCCAAATGGAAAATACCTTAACGCAAATGCCAAATACACTGCCACTGACTCTCAAATATGCTACAGTTATTTTAATATGTGTTCTTATTCTTAAGTTTTAACATGCATATTATATCATTGGCAATAAGATTCTGTGTTGGTTTTTAATAATAAATATTTAATATTTATGCCTATAAATTTGTTGAGGTCCGAGGACATTCTGTCACCTGTGTTCATGACACATGTTAAGCTGCAATTTTTGTGTTAGACAGTGGACTTTAGTTTACAACTTGTATACCTATAATTTATTAATTTCATCAAGGTGTTTCTCTACTTGAATTTAGTAATTTACCAAGTGTTCCAACTTCCAACTTCCATCTATGTAACGCTGTAACTCCTTTCAGGCTTCAGCATTCTATGATTTTTTGAATTAAAATTTAAGAGTATCCAACAGTAACTGCAACGACAAATTATTAAAATTTATTGATCCCAGATTTTATTAACTTTGGTAACAGTGGTTTTTGTTGTGATGGGCAATTTTTAAATTTTTTTTTTAATTTTTGTTTTGTCCCCAGGTTCAAACATCAAAAAGTTTCAAACAAAATGCCAAGGAATTTGGATCCTTTCTGGCAGTATGGTGAACCTGATCCTGTACCCGAAACTGGAGGTGTCAATAGAATGTATTTGACTTGCAAGTTGTGTGGAAAGCATATGTCAGGGGGTGTCAACGGATTAAAATTCCATATAGGGCAAATTCCAGGGCAAAATATAGAACTTTGCCCAGATCCATCTCCAGAAATTATCCGACAGGCCATTAAATCGTTAATGGATAAAGAAGATGGCAAAGACACCAGGGCAATAATGAAAAGGCAACTTGTAGGGAGCTCAAGACTGGGGGTAAGTGAGAGTGCTTTTTCTGCTTCAGCATCACCTTCCACTCCCAACCCCTCAGCTTTTTCATCCTTTTTTGTCCCTAGAACCACACCCGGTGCACAACCTGGCATCAAATCAGCAATTAAAAAAAAAGGAAAAGGCAAAAGCTGACAGGTTGGTGAGTAGATGTCTTCTATGGAGTGATGTTCCTTTCAACATTTCCAAGACAAACCCATTCTACCAACCTATGTTTGATGCTGTTGTTGTCGTTGGCCCGGGGTACAAAGCCCCTACCTTTGCACAGTTGAGAGGGCCTCTTCTTCAAGAGGAAAAGAATGATTGCACTGCACTTAAGAGCACTTTGCTCGTCCATTAGCACAGACCATGCATTCACATTTTCATGCTCGTCCATTAGCTTGTCAAAATTTCTATCAAGGATATTCGGCAAATGCATGCAAATTTTCATGTTTAATTTTGCCTAAACATTAACGTCTTCCGCTGCCAGAACAGCATTTAGATGGGCAAACGCATTAATCGCCCATATTGAATTCGTAATCTGCTCAAACTTTTCCCAAATATATTTGACAAAAAAACGGTTCAAAAATGGAGCCCGTGCAATATTGGGGCCCGCAAATTGTATTGCTGGGCTACGAGGTTCGAGCATAGATTCGAGCCGAGCTTATTGTTGTATAATTTTTTGTCCGTCTGATCGTGTTGTGTATTTGAAGAAAATATTAAAACAGAGAGATTGAAATTGAATATATTGTGATGAAGAAGCTACCATTTCCGCCAACGTCAGACCTCCACGATTAGCACTTCATCCAACCATACAGGCATTCAAATTCTGCAATTCTTGAAGCGTTGAGACAGTTGACTGCCGCGAAAAGAGGATATGCATGTATGTAATTCGACAAATCATCGAAGTTCAGAGCTTTGTATGAATCCGTATGATGAAACACGTGGCAAGATAATGTGGACAGTTTGACCAGTTCCCTTTTCTATGAATGGAGGGTTGCTTAAGTTCACTCAGAAAATTAAAATTAAAATTAGTGCAATTTCTATGTATTTATAATTTTATTATTAAAAGTTAAAATAGATAAATTTAATTTTTTTAGGTTGATTATTATTTTTATTTTTTATTTTTTTTGAAAAAACAATATATAGAAAGAAAGAAAGAAATTATTTTAACATTTAGGAGGCTAAAGATAGCTTACTAGACACATTGCTTCTTCATTGGGCTCTTGTATTTGGTTTTTTTCTAAGTTTCACAATAAACGTTGCCACTTTCTCGACAAACCCTCACTGAATAGCATATCCCAAGAACTAGTTGCCAAAATATCTGCATAACTTTACCCTGATGTCTTTGAAAGCCTCACATTCTAAAATGAAATGCTTAATACATACTCTTTCCTCCCATGCTTCTTTTGGCATTTTACAATGCCCTCTTTCACAACAAAGTTGGTAAGAATTAGTCCATAGTTGAGCAATAATAATTTTGGCTCTCAAAGGAATATTGGCCCCTATGTACATTTTTTGTTGATGATTATGAGTGGGATTAAACTCTTCAATACAGTTCTTTCTCCTAGCTCACTTTTTCTTTCTCCCTAGCTCATCCCATGTTTTTTGTTGATGATTATGAGTGGAATTAAACTTTTCAATATAGTATTTTTTTTTCTCCCTAGCTCCTTCTCCCAAGTACATCTGTGGAACTTATCCATAAAAAAAGTCTAGTTTTTATCTCTTTACTGTTTGTGTGACACATGCTCAAGCAAATATCCCATTTACTAAACCATTTGTTATTTTTCTGAATCCAAGTCTTTTTTTTTTTTTACACTATACGTCATTAAACACAACCTTAGGCCATCTGTCCTCTTCCATTTGATCAATTTTGTTCAAATATCTTATGACTTGCACCGCAGCAATTGCTTCAGTAGGAGCAACCCCTGTGTCACTTAACAAGATAGCATAAGAAACTACACTTTTAATTTTGAATTTGTTTGTAATCAAACACTTTTGAAATGTCTCAATTTATTTCCACTAGCACACTGTTCATAGGTATAATGAACTCTTCACCTGAAAAAACTATTTATGCACTAGAAAAATATAAATTAATTATAAAAATTGTACTTATTTAATTTTCTTAATGTTAGCTTTAAACCGTCATGGATAGGTATAATGGCATCAACTTACAGCTAGGGAAGAGATCTATAATTGTAAATATTATTTTAAAATTTAATTGTTTTATAGAGATGATATTTTCTTAATGTTAGCATTAAACCGTTATGGATAGGTATAATGGCATCAACGTACCGCTGGGGAAGAGATTTATAATTGTAAATATTATTTTAAAATTTAATTGTTTTATAGAGATGATTTTTTTTAAATTTTTTTTCAATTTATCTAAAATCGATACGAATTTATTGAAATCACAAGTTTGATGGTAACCCTTGCACAATCGAAGTGTCCTAGGGATTTTTCAAGGTGTTGAATCCATATATACAGTGGATATTGAATCCATATATAATACAAAATTTTAATTAGAGAATATTTTTTCTTATAATTAAAAATATATATAAATTAATATAAAATTCTCAAGGCTTAAAAAAATATAAATAATTAATAAGTGTAAAAATACTAATATATAAATATAAATATCTAAAAAATATTGAAATGGGAGTTGTTTTTAGTGATTGAGGTAAAAATCTTGGTTTTTTGTTATTTAAACTGGTTTTTTGACTCTATATATGGATTCAACACTCTCAAAAACCTCTAGGGCACTTTCATTGTGCCAAGTTAGCAATCAAACTTCTCTTTTCAAAAAGTGCACTAAAGACTACTCTATTGAAATCTCACTAAAAAATACTTGATTGAAATGTCAACATATAAATTTTAAATGAATATAGAGACATTCATACATATTAATATTCATACATATTAATCTTAAAAATGAATTGAATAAATATATAAAAAATAAAATAAAAAATATTTGATATACAAAGTTTAAAAGATTGGATTTAAAATAAATTTATATTGGCTCACTATATTATAATATTTAGTACCTTTCAAATATAGAGATAAAATATATATATGTTTCACAAATATTTATTAATTTAAATATTATAAATAAAATAATATATGTTTCACAAATATTTATTAATTTAAATATTATAAATAAAATATTTTTTTTTTAAATATTCTTGGGATTTATCAAGTGCAGTGAAGGAGACTAATTTCTCTTATAGCTAGAGCTGATGAATAATAGTGAAAAAACAACCTTTTAAATTTTAAAATAGCCACGTATACACGAATGTCCTATGCTAGCAATTGAATCTATATCTAACATTGTTGTATGAGAAATCGCTAGTTCTGTTAGCCTCCTAAAATAAACCAGTGACCATTTAATATCTAAAATGCCATATGGCTAACCAAGTCAAACCGTCGTATAGACTTCAGGTGGGAGTAACACCGATCCATCACATTAACTTTGGGGATTGGTGAAGCTAGACCAGAGAAATCAAACGATGGAGTCTCTAGGGCACAAAAGCAAATGGTTGAACTGTAACAATAATCAAAACGCCAAATACATGAAATAAAAAATGATTTAAATAATTCAAATCCCTAATTGTGTTTGATTCCTTGTGTTGCAAATAATTTTCAATGTAAAATGTATTTTTCTATTTATACTCATCACATTTCATTTTGAACTGTAACAAATATCAAAACGCCAAATACATGAAATAAAAAATGATTTAAATAATTCAAATCCCTAATTGGGTTTGATTCCTCACGGTTGCAAATAATTTTCAATGTTCTATTTATACTTGTCATGACAATGAAATGTTTTTCAGATTCTTTTCATATATTTTAATTAAAATATAAAATATATATAAATAATGTAAAAATGTATATAAATAATGTAAAAATATATATAAGTAATGTAAAACCCATTCTTAGAAATATAAGTTTGGATACTAGAGACACTATTTCAAGAAGAAACATATAATTATGAACCTGACCAAAAAAATTTTAGAGATGTATTGCATGTTGGGTTTTTATGGAGAAAAAACCACGTGAGCAGCTTCGACATATAAAGACATGAAAGAGAAAATCTTCGAGAGACAAAGACGCGAACGAGAAAAAAAAATGATTTGTGAAACTCAAGTGGATGTCCGATGAGCATTGTGAATAATTTGCTTGCTATAATACTTTTTGGTTGCTTAAAAACTCAAACACATGGCAATGAATCACAAGGATATTAGTTACAAACAAATCAAAGAAAGTGAATGAATAACATACATTTCTTTTCATTTTCTCTTTTCTGAAATGGGCAAGATTTTGGAGAGTTATTCTTATATTGTATTCTTTACAAATTAATCATGATGAACCGATGAGATGTATTTTTTTGGTTTCTCTTTTTTTATTTGAAATGGATTTTCATTTTCTCTTTTCTGAAAGGGGTAAGATTTTGGAGAGTTATTTTTATATTGTATTCTTTACAAATTAAGCATGATGAATATATGAGATGCATTTTTTCGTTTGCTCTTTTTTGAAATGGATTATTATTATAATGCAAATAATCACACAAGATATTATTATAATGTAAATAATCACACAAGATAAAATAAGGAAAGATATTATACTAAATTTCAATTAAATGAGATTATGAAATCAATATAAATAAGATATTTTACTAAAATGAAGACGATGAGAAAGATATTATACTAAATTTCAATTAAATGGGATTACAAAATCAATATAAATAAGATATTTTACTAATATGAAGATGATGAGATATCTAAAATTACCGTAAATATAGCAATTAGGGCGGTGTAGTTCATTATAACCTTATCAGTTCATTATAACATTAATCTCACACATTAAATGTCCCTAGTCAGAGGACTATACAAGTGAAGATTGTATTGAAAACCATGAGCTTATGGGCATTACACGGTTGTGCCAAGGAAGCAAAGCCCATGAGTGCTAGGTGATACATGATCATGAGGTTTCCCAAATAGGTTTTCCAATATTTGGGAAAACTGAAAGAAACAATATGAGGTATTCTTTACAAATTAAGCATGATGAATGGACGACATGCATTTTTTTTTTTCGTTTTCGCTTTTTTGAAATGAATCTTATTATTATAATGAAAATAATCAAACAATATATATATATATATATACTAACTTTCAATTAAATGGGATTATACAATCAATATAAATAAGATATTTTACTAAAATGGAGATGATAAGGTATCTAAAATTACTGTAAATATAGCTATTATGGGGTGTAGTTCATTTCATTATAACATTAGTCTCACACATTAAATGTCCCTAGTGAGAGGACTATACAAGTGAAGTTTGTATCGAAAACCATGAGCTTTTGGGCATTACACGCTTGTGCCAAGGAAGCAAAGCCCATGAGTGCTAGGTCATACATGACCATGAGGTTTCCCAATATTTGGGAAAACTGAAAGAAACAACACCCATGTATTATAACATGTTTTAGATGGAAAGATATTAGCAACCTAATTATTGCTAGAAAAGAAAGAAGAGGTGATTGAAACAATTGAAGCATGTGACAACATGTGGGAATGGTAAATGGGCCCTTGGTTCCAACATTTGTTAGGGGTTCCTGACATGATTCCAAGTAACGACTTGTTTCACTGGTGACCCAAGATTAGTCTTGTTGACCCTTATCAGAATCTTTTGACCATATTGCGATCGGTTTTGGCTAGTGGGTGACTAGATCCAATTGCAAAGAGTGTGTCTAGTGTGTGACTAGATCCCTTTGCATGATGTTGATGTAGGATTTTTTCCACGTGGTTTTGGTATAGAACATGAAGTGGATGGATACATCAACATAGCTAGCTCATTCAATCTTTTCTTGGGATGGAGAATTTTTTCCACAAATATACATTTAAGGAAGTCCAGGTGAATACCTCCATAGCTAAGGAGTGTTGAATTTTGGGTAATTGCGGGAGGTATTCCTGACCTACAATAGACCTCAAAATAACAAAGAGAAAAAATCAAATTCAAATACAAGTTGACCTACGAAAGGGAGGGAAATCAAATTTGAAATTTAAATTTCTAAAGTCAACTCTAGTCTAACCACGTGTCTTTACAAAGGGTCAACTTGACCCCATTATAGGTCTGCTCAAATCAATATATATATACCCAATAGTGGGCATTCTAGGCAAGGAAATTTCAGCGATTCATCTCAAATATATCTGGAGTAGTCCGAGCCAAGTCAAACGAGAATTATATATCCTTGATCTGAAGTAGAGTCCAAGATTTGCTGAACATATTCTAAGGCAAATCCAGAATATTATTCTAAGGTAGTTTGACATTATCTATCTTGGCCCTATGGCAGACCTTCCTGAGGCTCCTTCATCCTTCCTCCTAAAGCACAATTTATGGGCAGTTTGACCAGGTTTGGTATGTGTTGAATTTTGTGGTCAATTTGACCTAGTTTGACTTGAAAAATCAGATTGTACAATTTTGTTGAATTGAAAAAAATTCCTGAGAAAAGTTCCCTAGGTTTTTCCCTAGTTAGGGTTTTCCAAGGGTAAAAAATTGTCTCTTGTGGTTGGTTGTCTCTGCACGATCCTATTGTCATTATTGTTGAGATTTTCTATGTATAATTGCTTAATGATGAATGTGACACAAGAAGGATTAATTAATAAATCATTATAAGTAATTATCAAATTAGAAGACTGTGAAAAATCAACACATATAACAAAATCATTTTTTTCTTTCACAAAACCATTGATACCATACATGTTGGCTCTCATTCTAAAAACATGGATGCAATATTTACCTTTTTTAATGATGACACTTGATGTAGATCAAAGTATTGCACCACCTAAAATATCTATGTTATAGGATCATTACCATCAAATTTCCTCATATTAATCTTCAGAATATAGTAGTTCATTGGCGCTGAGTTAAAGCCCTGATGATGTTGATATTGGATTGAAAATTAATGATTATGGTTTTGCAATTCAAAACTTGTGCTCTCCAATTGTGATAGCATACTCCCCATATGAGATTGATTCTCAACATCTCTGTGTTCATGATTCCCTTCGATTTCCACATCCCTTTTTGGAAGCCTCTCCAGGAGAAGATTTTCCATGGCAATCATGGATTTTTGTATTTCTTCACTTATTTTCATTTGTCTTCTTTTCCATTTCTCTTTTAAGCTTTTGTTGAGAACCTAAATCCACATTCTTCAAGATACTACTATCCCTAATTGGAATAAATTTTAGCCTAAAAGTGGCCTCTTAAGGAAAAATATTAAAATAAGAATTGCGAATTTTGGAGGGAAAAGAAAAAAACTACTTTTTTAATTGTATTTTTGGCTTCTCTCCTTATAGCTTTACTCGAATTTCAATTGTAGACACTTGTTGGATGCGGAATTTAATTCCACACCCAACGAATACCCATTATGCATACTTTTGAGAAGACCCACATTGTTAAAAATTGAAGATACATTGAAAAAACATGTTAATGTATCTTCAATTTTTATCAATCTGGGTCTTTTCTAAAGTATGCATAATGGGTATTCATTGGGTGTGTAATTAAATTCCGCATCCAAAAAGTGTCTACACTCGAAATTTGAGTAAACCTATAAGGAGAAAAGCCAAAAATACAATTTAAAAAAAAAAAAAAAACATTTTTTTCTTTTTTTCCCTCCAAAATATTTACATGTACCTATTTTTAAATTTAAAAGATTTTGATTGGTTAAAATATTATGACATGGAAATTACACGAAAATTTCATAGGAATTTTTCACTGAAATTTCCTCTAATGTTCATTAACTTTCTTCTATAATTGAGATTAACCTAAATTCTAAGTATTCACTTTCTTTAGTGAGTCAAGGATGAGCCTTAAGTAGATTTAATTGGTGTAGTAGCTTTATTTGGAAGCATGTTAGAAAATAACAATAGCACTCCTCTTTATTACAACTTTCAATCAGAAAGAACCAAATAAATAAAAAAAGGATCTTCTAATCTACAGTTAGGTCACTAGTAAACTTTAATGATATATCTCTAATATTTGAGGCCTTCTGGATCTGAAAATTTGTTTTGTAAAACTCTGATGTGTATTTTTTGAAATTCCATGGGTGTGAATTGAATTTGATGTGCCCATTGAAAGTTATGGTAACTTTCCGAAAACTTGTGGATTTTATGGCCTCTTCCCACAAGCTAACTTGTATAGGATGCCACGTGTCCAATTCTTCAAATATAATTTTGAAAATTTCACCTGAGGTACTTCTCTATGTCTCCTGAAATTGTTGAAGATTTCACAGTCTGGAAATTCCTAGATAGGAAGCTATAGGGAAAACACCAAGATGACCTATTTAAAATATATTTCATGATTGTTCACAAATCCTAACTTCCATAGGGTATAACACCAAAAGTATAGCGAAACAAATTATGAAAAATGAACTTGCTATTCCTAGATATTTCTCCTTAATATTTTCCAAGTTTCACTCTTTGAATCCTTACAAAAAAAGGTTATAGAAAAGCCATTGAACTGACTTGTTTTAGATTGATTTCTAGAGCACACAAAAACCCTAACTTCCTTGGAAAATATCGTTGAAAATATATTGAACCAAGGTTTGTAATTTGAACCATATGTTCACCATGATCTCGCCTCAATGTGGTCAAAGTTTCACAGACTAAAACCTCGTAGAAAAAATGTTATAGAAAAAATGTTGAATTGACCTATTTGAGACTAATTTTAGGAGCATACAAAAACCCTAACTTCCTTGGAGCATATCTTTGAAAATATAGCAAACCAAGATCTGTTATTTGAACCAAATACTTCCCGAGGTGTCTTATCATGGTTCTCCAAGTTTCATCCTCTGAATCCTCCCTGAAAAAAAGTTACAACTAAAATGTCACGTGACCTATTTGACGCAGCAAAACCTGTTGAAAATGGCACCAAGAAATATTCTAATTTAATTTTCCCTTGAACTAAATTAGAAGAAAATTGCAATTCCACGTCACATAACAACTTGTACGAGCTAACTAAGTTTGTTTGACTTAGTTGGTTCAGTTAATTCGAGTTGAGGGTCTAACTTGAGTCATGTAGAGTGTCTCCTACTTTGTAGGAGCCCAAGTTGAGATTATTTTGAGTTCTAATTAATTAATTCAGTAAATTTGTGTTAAAGTCAGTTTAACTAGTTCCAATTTTTGGAGGAAGTAGTGGGAGATCAAGTAGTGGGTTGTGTACTCTATGATCAACCAGTTAACTAATAAATCAACCATAAATAACTCATGCATGTGTGATATATGAGTTACCCAGTTGAGATTGGAGTTCAAGGGTAGTGTACTATCGGTGGTATAATCATCCAAATTGTACAGGTGGTGCATGCAGTGAGAGGAAGGCCTACGATGGATTGTGTATTTATGGATGAAGAATTTACCTAATTAATAGGAGCTAATTCCCAAGGAAATAGTGCAAAGAAATAGGGACTTAGGTAAGCAAAAAATCGGTTAAGTATTGGCCAAGGCTTATCTAGGAAGCAGTGAGACAAATAGAAATAGTGCAGAGGTTTCCAGGGCTTGAGAAAAGCATTGTAATATTCTCATATTTTTTTGACTAATGAAATATACAAATAGCGGGTTTTTTAGCTATGGCTTTCACTAATGAATCATTGTGTAATGTGTTGATTGAATTCTTTCTCTTGTATGTTTCGTGATTTCGCGATCGTTTAATTGTTTCCACTGATGAGTAGAGTAGATTCAAGTCTATTGTTTTAGTAAATTACAGTTAGCAGTTTGAATCTACAAAGAATTTCTACATGGTATTGGAGCTAAAATCACTATAGAAGAGAAGAGTACGAAGTTATCTTTGTAGGAGGAACGAGTTTTGCAGATCTATTCTTCAGAGCTAGTAGCAAGATCAGGATGGCATTCTATGGTCTAAGGCTCGAGTATGCCCTTGAGGGTAGCTCGAATTACATTGCTTGGAAGGACCAGATGGAAGCAGTCATGGAAGATAATGGGTTGAAGGAATACATTGATAGCAATGTTCCGAAACCAGTAGTTGCAGATGCACAGGCTCTAGCATAATGGAAGAAGAATGTAGCCAAGGAAAGAAGGTATTACTGGAAGGAGTTTGAGATCATATTTTCTCGAACCTCCACGAGAAGGAGGCTCCATATGTAATGTGGAAGGCCTTGAAATTTTGAAATTTAGAATAATAGTGACCATAGGAAGCTAGTACTAAAGGACATGCTTCCGAAAATCAAAATGGAAAAGGGCGACACAATACCACCGTACTTGAGCAAGTTCACCCAATGTCGGGATGAGCTTGGGAGTGTTGGTGTTACAGTTGTTGAAGATGATATGGTCAACCTAGCACTTCTAGGCTTTCCCAAGAGCTGACAAAACTACTAGGATTCGGTAAATGGAGAGAGAAGATACCAGAGTGGGAGCATTTGTGGTCAGACTTGGTGCAAGAAGAGATAAGGCAGAACACCAGAGATGGATCCTCATCCAAGCATGATGATGAGGAGAATTGTTCCTTGGATGGAAAGGAAAATAAATGGAAAGGGAAGAAATCCCAATCTGAAGGAGATTTTGGTCGAGCAGGCAAGAAGGACTTGTCGAAGATTAAATGTTTTCACTGTCATGAGCTAGGATACTATGCCACGAAGTGTCCACACAAGAAGGTTGGAAAGAAGCCATCAGGAGGAGTGGAAGGTGAAGCTCATGCTTCAAAATTCGAGTTGTATATTACCCTCATTGCATGCATGGTGACATCGGTGATGGGTGGTGTGTGGTATATGGATAGTGGAGCCTCATTCCATATGACCGACAACAAAGAATTTTCTAGCGACTTGGAGGAGAAGGAACTCCAAATGCACATCAAGATGGGAGATGATGGAAGGTATAGCGCGATCGACATCAGTTCTGTTACTTTTCAGAGGGAGTATGGTTCTCCACTCACATTAAAAGATGTCATGTATGTTCCGGGTCTGAAGAAGAATTTAGTTTCAATTGTTATGTTGGAAGACTGTGGCTACAATGTGATATTTAGCAAATGCAAGGTTTTCCTTCGTCACATAGCCACGGGACAAGTAAAGTGGATCGAGGTTCGGGTGAAGAACCTCTACAAATTGGATGTAGAATATTGTCCTGCTTTGAGTACGAAAGCAGAGAAGGTGCAGAGCCAAGACATCGATGAATTATGGCATAGGTGACATGGTCATTTGCACCACGGAGCTTTGAAGATCATGCAGCAAAATTCTACAAGACTTCCCAAGGGTGCACTCGAACAATGTGATACATGCAAAGGGTGTACATAGGGGAAGTACACCAAAGCCACCTTTCATGATAAGGACAATCAAGCGCAAGTGATCCTTGAAAGAGTTCACTCAGATGTGTGTGGACTGTTCTCAACAATGTCCATGCCCAAGCACAGGTATTATGTGATATTTGTAGATATTTTATGACATAAGTGGTGGATATTCTTCAAGCACAAGAAGGACTAGACATTCACAAAATTTTGTGAATTTAAATCACATGTAGGAAAGTGAAGGCTCTCAGGAGCGATAATGATGGAGAATATGTGTCGAATGAGTTCAAGAACTTTTGTGCATTAAAGGCATTCGACAGGGGTTAATAACACCCCATAACCCACAACAAATGGAGTTGCAGAAAGAAAGAAGAAAAATATTGTGGGAGCTACATGAGCAATGTTGCATGATCAGGACCTACTGTTGCACTTGTGGGCCAAAGCATGCAACACATCAGTATATGCACAGAACAAGAGTCCTCATCAGATTCTAGGGATGAGTACACCATAAGAATCTTTTTCAGGTAAGAAACCAGATGTGCCACACTTTGGGATCTTTGGTTCATCAGTTTACTATCATGATTCCAAGGATGCAAGGAAAAAGCTAGAACCAATGGCTAAGTTGGGAATATTTGTGGGGTACACTGATACACCTCACAACTATCGAGTGTACTTTCCATATCACAGGATGACAATTGTTCGTACAGATGTGAAGTTCAATGAAGAGAAGGCCGTGAGATGTCACCTTGAGAGGGAGCTTCAGTTGCATGCAGATGAGGAGATTTTATCTTTAAAGAAAGAACCTCAGGATGTTGTGGAGCAGCCATAAGCATAGTAGCAGAGAGTGGAAGCACCCACTCATGCAAAGACATCTAGAGATGGAAGGAAGCGCATCAGAGAGGCAGACAGATTGATGCATGATGCTAGAGAGAATGTGGGAGCACCCACATCACAAAAAAGGCAGAGGAGGTCACCAGATTGGTACACTAGCTACATGGCTCTGATGAGAAAGTGTAGAGACTAAGCCATCCTCATTCGAGGAAGAAGTGTAGCAACCAGTATGGGTTGATTCCATGGTAGAGGAATATGATTCCATTATCAGGAACTGTGCTTAAGAAGTTATCCCAAGGCCAAAGGACAAATTAATTGTAGGTTCCAAGTGGATTTACAAGGTGAAGCAAGCATATCGGAATGTTGAGAAACACATGGCAAAATTTGTGGCCAAGGGGTTCTCTCAGGTGGAAGGAATTGATTACGAGGAGACCTTTGCTCCAGTAGCAAGGTACTCTTCAATCTGATCAATTCTAGCACTTTCAACACAGATGGGATGGAAGATACATCAAATGGATATGAAGACAGCTTTCCTCAATGGAGTGATTGAGAAAGAGGTGTACATAGAGCAGTCGGAAGGATTTGAGACCTTTGACAGAGAGTCGCATGTGTGCAGACTCAAGCGAGTGTTGTATGGATTGAAACAAGCACCCTATGCTTGGTACACTAGAATCGACAACTATTTCACTGGGTTGGGCTTCACCAAAAGTGAAGAAGATGCAAACCTTTAGCATATTGTGGTTGAAAGGTAAATTGTTGATTATAGTATTATTGCGATGATTTAATTCTAACAGGTGATGAGAAGCTGATAAAATCTTGCAACGAGGATTTGGCAAGATAATTCGAGATGAAAGACATGGGTGCCTCCAACTATCTGATCTGGAAGGCAAGGATCTCCTTCCTTCTAGATGAGCATGATCTCAAAACCTTCATTGATACTGTGGTAGTTGTCCCCACAGTTCCAGATCCATTGAAGGCCTACAAGAAGGATATATCCAAAGCCAAGAGATTGATCCTCGACAAAGTGAGGGATCACATTGTTTCACACATTTTTGGCAAAGGGGCTGCCAAGGAGATGTGGGACGCATTGGCTACGTTGTATGAGGGATCTTCTGAGCAGCGAAAGATGTTCTTGGAGGAGAAGATGAGATCTACAGGGATGCAAAAGGGGGAGTGCATGGATTTGTTCCTATCAAAGCTTCAGGAAGTTCAAGATTAGTTGTCAATTGTAGGGTCAACACCTCAGGCCACGGAAATGGTAAGATTGGCCCTAAATTCAATCTCAGAAGAATGACAAGTCTTTTTTCAGAGTATCCTGGGCAGAGAGAATTTGTCAAATTAGGAAGAGATGTGGGTTTTTCTTCAGCAGGAAGAGATGAGGCGAGATCTAGTCAAGTGCAAACTTGATGGCAGCAGCAACAGTGGGGCGAAGCCCAAGGAGGAGGAGGACAATGTAGCCCTTGCATCAAAGGGGAAACAAGAGCAGAAGAGGCGGAAGAAGGGCGTCTCAAATATCGACTGTTTCCGATGTGGTGAGCTTGGTCACTACGCTATTCAATGTCCTTTTAAGAAGAAGGACAAGGATGAGAAACATGAACCGCAGGCTGCAATCGCGAGGATTGAGGAGGAGGAGTTTGCTATGATTGCCCAAATATCTCAAGGGGAGAATTGGGGTGATCTAGAATTGTAATTCGAAAGAGCTGCAGATAGGCAGGATCCTTGAGGATTCCACCTCTTGGATCAATACCTTGGTACAGGATCCCATAGCAAAAGTAGCAAGATGGACCAGTGTCAGTTGGTGCAGAGGATTACCCAAGAAATTATGATTTCCCACGCAGAAGCAACAATAACTGAGATTTATTTTGCTCACTCCAACAGGTAGTGCATAGAGTCAACTACAAAGAGGGTTAGAGGCAACATTCGAAATTTGTTTAGGTGACATGGCAGCAACCGGGTTTAGAGATCAGGATTAGTTGAAGGTTTCCTCCAATTATGTGATTTGGAAGGCAAGGAACTCCTTCCTTCTAGATGAGCGTGATTTCAAAACCTTCATCGATAGTGTGGTAGTTGTCCCTGTAAATCGAGATCCATTAAGGCTTACAAGAAGGATATGGCCAAAGCCATGAGATTTATCCTCGATGGAGTGAGGGATCACAATTTTTCACACATTCATGGCAAAGGAACTGCCAAGGAGATGTGGGATGCATTGGATACGTTGTATGAGTGATATTCCGAGCAACGAAAGATGTTCTCGGAGGAGAAGATGAGATCTACAAGGATGCAAAGGGGGAAGCGCATGGATTTGTTCCTATCAAAGCTTCAAGAAGTTCGAGATCAGATGTCAGCTGTAGGTTCGAGGCCAGTTTTCCGCTGTAGGGTCAGCACCTCAAGCCACGAACATGGTAAGATTGGCCCTTAATTCAATCTCAAAAGAATGGAAAGTCTTTGCCTAGAGTATCCTAGACAAAGAGAAGTTGTCGGATTGGGAAGGGATGTGGGCTACTCTTCAACAAGAAGAGATGAGGTGAGATCTAGTCAAGTGCAAACTTGATGGCAGCAAGAGTAGTGGGACGGAGTCCAGGGAGGAGTATGAGAATGTAGCCCTTGCATCAAAGGGGAAACAAGAGCAGTAGAGGTGCAAGAAGGAAGTCTCAGAGATTGAGTGTTTCTAGTGTGATGAGCTTGGTCACTATGCTACGTAGCGTCCTCTCAAGAAGAAGGACAAGGATGAGAAACATGATCTGGAGGTTGCAACCACGAGGATCAAGGAGGAGGAGTTTGCTATGATTGCCCACATATCTCCAGGGGAGAATTGGGGTGATCTAGAACTGAAGTTCGAAAGAGCTTCAGATGAGCAAGAACCTTGAAGATTCCACCTCTCGGATCAATACCTTGTTACAGGAGCCCATAGCAAAAGTACCAGGACGGACCAGTGTCAGTTGGTGCAGAGTGTTAGCACTGGTATTTACATCCCACCCATCCTGCCTTATTTTACTCTTCTTTCACCTCATTTACCTCACTTCGTTTTTTAACCATTTTTCCCAAGGGTGCCCAAATCATCATTTTTCACAAGCACCAAACCCTAATTTCCTCTCCCACCAAGCTAGGGTTTGCTATGGAATCAAATAAATCTAAGCAGAGGAGGCATAAGGGAGGTCATTTCAACAAGTATGAGGTCATTTAAGTACATAAACATCATGTCTCCATCATTTTTTGAGAAGTCATTCCAAGAGTCAAATCATTCGCCACACATAGGGTCGGTTTTTCTTCAAACTGTGTTTCTGACCAAACAAAGATGAATTTGAAAAAAGTAAGAGAGGTTTGTTTCCATCATAGACCAAGGAAGAAAAACATCCTTCAAGTTTTACACATGTGTAATCATTTTAGAGAAATGTCAAAAATATAGGTGCCACAGGATAGTTGCTGCACTTCTGGAGCAACCTTGGGAAAATCAAGTTTTCTCCTCGCTGTAGTGTCCAAATTACTTTCTTGATAGGTCCACTAATAACTAGACAAAGAGAGATTTCCAATGAGCTATCATGAGCTCCATTTGGAGTTGCGTAAGGCCTCCAAAATTTGCCTGCAACATCACTCTGCATTTTTGCACCCTCATTCAACACTTTTTGACCAGTCTTGGGAGAAATGAATTTTGACAGGACAAATGACCTTCATTTTTCAAATTGAAGGTAGTTCTAGAAACTAGACTTGAAGGGCTTTCCAACAAGATATCTTGGAGACAATTGGACACCTTACACATAGTCAAAAACAGCCTGCAATTTGGGGTAAAATGGCGATGCGCATTTAACAAATGACTGATTTTTTCTGAGTTTTTCTACAAATTTGAATTTTACCTTGGGGAATCATGTTTTTACCTCATGTAATTGATGATGTAAATGTAATTATCATGTTTTTACTATTACCTAGGGTAAATACATTAGGTTAAAACTCATGATGAGGTGTAATGAATCAGTTTGAAAAAAATTAGGGTTGAGTCACTTTGACCACCTTACACTCTAGGTTTCAGTTCATACTTTAGTGGATCAGCTCCTCCTCTCATGGATTCGACCCCTGAGGTTGGGAGAGGTTGTTTGAAGCCTATATCATATCATTTTTTACTCATTTTCAGAGGTTGGAATAGTTGGAATCAGTTTGATTTTGCTAGTTGATCAAGGGAACTTGTACTCAGTTTTGGCCGAGCTAATAAAGAGGAGTTGCAACTACATTTATGGGATACCTGTGGTATTGAACGTCTTTCATTGTTTCTTCTTCAGTCACATATGTTTGAATGTATTGTTCATGTCACTTTCATGTCTATGTTATGATCTTTTACAAGTTTGAAATTTAGAATACATGCTTGCACATGCTCTGTTTTGGGTAACTGATCATATTTTGTTCATTATCTTATGTCTGAGAGAAATACATCCCTTATGGTTTTCTCAGCCTCCTTACAGTTTCAAAACCATTTCGAAACCATTTCTTTCAAGTGATTGGCACTGTACCTACCTTGCCCTATTGATCCCGGTAACCCTAATTCATTTGCCTTGACCTAGCTTTCGTTGACCTAATTCCTTTATCCACTGATTTTCCCACCCAAATCAATTCAAAACAACCCCCTGCACTCTATACCTAGCCTAAAACCTTAATTTCTCCAGCCCTCCTGGCTGTGACCCTTTTGGAGAGAGCCCTCTCCGGCTTGATAGGGCTAGCTATCAAGTCAAAATCTTGGTTTGTGGTTACCTCTATTGGGATTCCTTCCTTAGCCTTGGGAATTTGGTGGAGTGATAACATACTGGGGCCGTTGTTGGGGAGGCGAAAATACAAATATTCCCTGGGAAAGAACGACAAAGATTTAGATCTAATTGTTGATAGTGAACAGCAGTTGGACACATATGAAGGCTGAACCATTCACCTGGCGACTCCATTGACTGAAAGATCCAGAAAATAAACACTTCATGGTGACTCCATGAAGATCAGTAGCTTCAAGAATTTTCAAGATGGAAACTGTTGCAAGAAGGTATGCTCCCATGAGTCGGGATCACATTCCAGGTTTCCCAAATAAAATGCCTAAGGTAGATTGGCTAAGGAATTTTCCTATGTTTAAAGATGATGATAGAAATGATGCTGCTTTACATCTAGTTAAATTTCACATGCATACACACATGTTGAAGGTTGAATTTCCTGAAGATTGTCTCCTAAAGATGTTCATGGATTCTCTTGAAGGAAAAGCACGATCTTGGTATGAAGGTTTGCCACCTGCCAGTATTTGTTCTCTTAGAGTTTTCGATTCAATATTTTATGAAGAATACAAGGAGTCCTACCCTTCATTGTCTTTGGTTAATAATTGTTGTGATCATTTTGAGGTTTTCATTCAAAACCTAGAGGATTCTTATGGTGATAATGAGTTCATGGATGAAGAGATCTTGGAGGCTTTGCATGACAATCCTTTTCATCACCAAAAAGAGCAAGTGTTTTCTCTCATGGAAGAAAAAGATGATGTATATTGTCATGATGTTCATAAGGACTTCCCACAGGAGACAATTCTTGCAGCAATACAACAAGCTGATCAACTAAAGGTTAAAGAAGATATTCAGCATCCTTATGAATCTTTAGGAGAGAAAGAAGACAATTACTGTGTTATCAAAAGAAAAGAAAACGTACTTTCTCGTCTGTTTGAAAATGAGATAGAGAAACTCCTAAAGAATCATATTACAACCCAAGCTAAAGCAGGTTTTTAGTGTTCACATAGTCAAGAAAGTGTTGGTAAACCTTCTTCCATTTTTAAAATGAAAATCTAAGCTTAAATGAAGACAATCCTAAAACTAGATTTATAGATCATCATGAAGAAAGACAATCTCCTTTTTCAATGTTCATATTTGATGAAGTTTCTCCTGAACCTTATTTGCCTAAGTATGATAAATCTGAAGATAATTTCGATGAGGAGCTTGATGAAACTATACAGGAAATTGTTGTGAGTAAACCAATTTATGATGATGATTCCCTACAAGGAGATTAGCTAGCAGATACTGTTGTCTTTCATGAAGATGATAGGGTTGTCATGTTTGATAATCTTGAAGAATGTTTCCAGTTTAAGGATGACTTAGACTATGAATTTGATGACTATGAGCCTGAGAGAGACAGTATGCCAGAGATTGAGTCAGAATTTCTCGAGCTTGAGGAATTTACAACCAATACTCAAATAGCAGAAGGTTATACTTCCCCATGCCTTCCTATCGATCAACAACCAAGTGTTCTTTTAGATCAAAATGAAGGGAGTACTTGTATTTTTGTTGCTGGATCTCAAGACAAGGTAATGCTTTAGGATTTTCAAGATCCCTTCGACAGTCTTTTACAAGCATTGGAGAAGATGAATGTTGTTTTGTTTGTCAGCGTAAGTCTTGATTTCAGTTTTTATTGTGAGTTGCCTACATGTACATCATTCTGCCTGCTCGAGGAATAAGTAGCCATCTCCTGGATTGGTTACACTGGAAGGATCATTTCACCTAATCAACAATTGTGTAGCAGATTAGAATAGGTTGGTATCATTTCAGTTTGATTTGATTTTCTTTCAGCAAGTGTTGACAGAATTCATCAAGGTTTGAAGCCCGAGGTGAAGGCCCTGAGCCTTTGATGATCTATTAGTGTGGGTTGAAGTTTGCAGTGTGTTTTCAGTTTCAGTTTTAGTTTCAATTTACAGATTGGACTCCATTACCCAATGGATAAGGCACTGATCTACAAACTCAGAGATCCGCGGTTCTTGGCACTTCCAAGGAGCTACCATCCAAAGCTGAAGCCGATGTTAGCACTGGTATTTACATCCCACCCATCCCACTTTATTTTACTCTTCTTTCACCTCATCTCTGTCATTATCATTGACCTCGCTTCGTTTTTTAACCATTTTTCCTAAGGATGCCCAAATCATCATTTTCCACAAGCACCAAACCCTAATTTCTTCTCCCACTAAGCTAGGGTTTGCTAAGATACATCTAAGCAGAGGAGGCATAAGGGAGGTCATTTCAGCAAGTATGAGGTCATTTCAGTACGTAAACATCATGTCTCCATCATTTTTTGAGAAGTCATTCCAAGAGTCAAATCATTCGCCACACATAGGGTCGGTTTTTCTTCAAACTGTGTTTCTGACGAAACAAAGATGAATTTGACAAAAGTGAGAGAGGATTTTGTCCATCATAGACCAAGGAAGAAAAACCTCCTTCCGTTTTTACACAGGGGTAATGGTTTTATAGAAATGTCAAAAATATAGGTGCCACAGGAGAGTTGCTACACTTCTGGAGTGACCTTGGGAAAATCAATTTTTATCCTAGCTGGAGTGTCCAAATCAATTGCTTGATAAGTCAAATGATAACTAGACAAATATATCTTTCCAATGAGCTATCATGAGATCAATTTGGAGTTGAGTAAGGCCTCCAAAAGTTTCCTACAACATCACTCCGCATTTTTGTACCCTCATTCAGCACTTTTTGACCAGTCTTGGGAGAAATGAATTTTTACAGGGAAAATGACCTTCATTTTGCAAAATGAAAGTAATTCTGGAAACTATACTTGAATGGATTTCCAACAAGCTATCTTGGAGCCAATTTGGACGCCTGCAACCCAATCAAAAACAACCTGCAATTTGGGGTAAAATGGCACTACGCGTTTAACAATTAACTGATTTTTTCTGAGTTTTTCTACAAATTTGAATTTTACGTAGGGGAATCATGTTTTTACCTCATGTAATTGATGATGTAAATGTAATTATCATGTTTTTACTATTACCTAGGATAAATACATTAGTTTAAAATTCATGTTGAGGTGTAATGAATCAGTTTGCAAAAAATTAGGGTTGAGTCACTTTGACCACCCTACACTCTAGGTTTCAGTTCATACTTTAGTGGATCAGCTCCTCCTCTCATGGATTCGACCCCTGAGGTTGGGAGAGGCTGTTTTAGGCCTATATCATGTCAATTTTGACTCATTTTCAGAGGTTGGAATAGTTGGAATCAGTTTGACTTTGATAGTTGATCAAGGGAACTTGTACTCAGTTTTGGCCAAGCTAGTAAAGAGGAGTCGCAGCTACATTTATGGGATATTTGTGGTATTGAATGTCTTTCATTGTTTCTTCTTCAGTCACATATGTTTGAATGTATTTTTCATGTCACTTTCATGTCTATGTTATGATCTTTTACAAGTTTGAAATTCATAATACATGCTTGCACATGCTCTGTTTTGGGTAACTAATCATATTTTGTTCATTATCTTTTGTCTGAGAGAAATACATCCCCTATGTTTTTCTCAGCCTCCTTACAGTTTCAAAACCATTCCGCAACCATTTCTTTCAAGTGATTGGCATTGTCCCTACCTTGCCCCATTGATCCCTGTAACCCTAACTCATTTGCCCTGACCTAGCTTTCTTTGACCTAATTCCTTTATCCACTGATTTTCACAACCAAATCAATTCAAAACAACCCCTGCACTCTATACCTAGCCTAAAACCCTAATTTCTCCAGCCCTCCTAGCCGTGACCCTTTTAGAGAGATCCCTCTTTGGCTTGATAGGGCTAGCTATCAAGTCAGAAGCTTGGTTTGTGGTTACCTCTATTGGGATTCCTTCCTCAGCCTTGGGAATCTGGTGGAGTGATAACACAGAGGAGTGCCGGAGTGACATTTGCAGTGGCTAGAGAGCGCCGGAGACTGAGCAACGCAGAACAAAGTTTGCAGCAGTGCAGTTGGTACAGTGCAGAATTAGCAGCAGCACAAAGGTCAGAAGGTCAGCGCAGAGACTAGCAACAATCAGATCTTCAGTATCTTATGCATCATGTTGAACACTTAGTTCAATATTTTGGATGTTTTTCTGTTGCAACAACAACAGAGTTGCAGTGCAGATGCAGTTAGCAGCAACATGCAGGGTCACCAGCAACACAAATGCAGCAATGTAGTAGTTGGTGGGCAGTGATGTCAGACATCAGCAACACAGAGGGAGATTTTACAGAGTCAGGGTGATGCTTCAGCAGGTTTCATTACTAGAGCACATTCCTCGCTAAGAGGGAGTGTTGATTTCTGGTAGCATCGGATGTTTAGAAAGAGATCATTACATGTACTGATCCTAAATTGTTGGACTTGCATGTTAAGAAGACCAAGTCAAAGAGAATCATTATTAATTGAATGAAGGTCATTTGACCACTCACATTTTAAATAAGAGGAGTAGTGATTGTGCTTTGAGGTGTGCTACAGATTTGTGGGATAACTACTCTCAGTCTTAGAGAGTGTGACTAGTTGGAGGGTGCTTCCAATTTCACACTATTACCCACCAAAAGTGGGTGAACCCATAGGAGAAAATTTGTCTCCCACACTTCACATACAAATGACTAGCCAACAGCCCTTAACAACCACCACTAGCTTATGATGTGCCATTTTATCTCTTCCAACTGCACTAGCCATATGTCTTCTCACCCATCCGACAAGAGCACATGGATGGAGGTGGGATTCTGATCAAAAGGTACTTTATTCGTTTTGCAATCGGGTGCTTATGCTTGTTTGTATTTGGGATTTTGATATGGATTATGGGGTGACCTGAAAGGAGGAGGTGATTTGACCATGATCTTGTTCCCTCACCTTAAATGAGGGGTTAATCTTCGATCCTAGTCGAGTGGGACCTCCCCTAATGGCCCAATGGGCATAAGAGGGGCACTACTCGGGAAGCCTTGATTGAGATCACATGTTCCATCTATTCCCATTCCATACTTACCACTTTCCATCTTACATTGCAATCCCGTGTTCCACCTCCATTCTTCGGGTTCAACTGACCATTGGTTCTTTGGTATTTGGCACCCATACATTCTCATACCTAAGTAGGGCCAAGAACTTCACTCTAGGAGGATGATGCAGCTAAAATAACAAGAAAGAGCATATAAGGGCCAAAGTAAAACGAAATAAAAAAAAATATCAAAATGCAAAAGTTGGCCAGGATATACAAATTAGCACGTGGGCAAAATCCTAGCATGAGTTCTACCTCACTCATTATGGCCATTACTCGGTTCCTGAGCACATCTTGCTCCTTCACATCACAAAGAGGAATCCTTGCATGTACCAACCCCAATGGGTAATGAGTTGCCTCATCATTAAGGGGTAATATAATTGTTATACATCATACGAAGAAAGTTCTAACCCTTTGAGCTACAAGGATAATACAAAGAAAAATTAAGAAAAAGTAAAAGACGCACAAGAGGGGTGGAAAAAAAAGGGTTGAGTTGGTAACTCGTGCATCCATGATTGGTCCCTCATATTTATACACTCGAGATGTGGATCCCCCATCATGTTGGTACCTTTAACCATGGCTCTTGGCCATGAAGTCTTCTCCTCTTCGTAACATCATTATTCACATAACAATTATGGATTGAAAGGTGGGTTGAGGAATTGTTACTTCCCCTTGGTGGCTGGAAACACCTGATAGGGTTGTCCTTTAGCCATTCCTACCTAGGGAGGAAACACCATTACGATTTCAAAGCCTCAATTTTGGAAGGGAAGCCTTATTTGAAGTATCAAATAGCCCTTTACATTCAAGCTTGGCTCCCTCAGATGTAAAAATGATTGTTGTACCTGATGATTGGTTGCTTGCACTAGACTTTATGTTGTGATTGTCAGCGGCTTCCACAGCGATGACTTGGGAACCCCACCCAGAGGTAACTAGGCCTATAGAGAAGCATATTGACAATTACAAGTGAAACGTTGAGAGCCATGGGGCTCCAAGTAGTAGTAGAGAATCACACACGCTTTGGCACCTCCAACACCTAGAGAGTTTTGACACGTTTCCCTATGCTTGATGATTTTATGACTACTGAATTCATATATACATTTGATGGCACTCATGCTAGGGTTCAGGAGTTACGCTTCAAGGTGACGCAAGAGACCATTGTAGAAGCAACAGGAACGCCTTCTAATGGTGTGAAATGGTTCAAGGAGAAGATGGTGCAGGGGGTTAACCTAAATTTCTTTTTGAAGAATGACTTCCGTAACCTTTGTTGGAACAACAAAATTCATCACATCTTGTTGAAATCTTAATGGAATAAGGTGTTAGGAACAGTGCAAATGTTCTTCACATGCGAGGGCAGGTACTCGAAGGTTTACCTCTATCATATGAGATTTCTGGTTCATCTAGCTGGTTTTAATAGAATGAGTCTCCCTTTCTTTTTACATCAAAGTTTGTTAAGGATGGTTACTAAAGCTAGGGTTAGAACAATCCTGCCACCACAAGTTGTTTAGCACCATGAACTAATTAAGATCCTGTACACTCATGAACTTAGTAAGAAAAACATACATATTAGAAGGAGCAGTTTAATAAGCCCTTTCCCCAGAGACAGAAAGAAGTTGAAGTTGGGAAATCTTCAAAAACCCTAGAAAGTGAAATTAATACTAGTCAAAAAATTCTCATTGAAGAGCATGCGGAAAGCACAACAAAGGGTAAAGAAATAAAATTTTATCATAGAATATCCCAACGACATCAAAAGGAAACTCAATCAACGGAAGAAACAAAGCCTGTCAAGGGAAAAAGCAACCGTTATGAAAAAACAGAGCAGAGAACAGAGTATTTAAGAGGACCGCACACCAGACCCACCAATAATTTCAGTTTAATTTCAAAGCTAAGTTTAATCCTAAGATTAGAGAGCATGTTGTCATTGATGAAGAAAAAGTAGAGCCTACTGAAACTTCAGAGGAAACCCTTGCCAAGAAGGTCAAAACAGAATCTGCACAGAACGCTGGGAAAGGAAAAGAAACCCTAGGACCTACAGCAACTATTGGAGAGAAGGGAAAAAAAGCAACCAGATCAATGATAAAGCAGGATAAATTGAACCTTCTTTCAGAAACAATAGAAGCTATCCCAAATTAACAGAATTCAGGATTTCTTTGATAAGCAGGAACATACAATTTTGAGGCAAAATGGACATTTTCCAAGAAAAACCCATGAAAGAAGGTAAGAATCACTAAGTTTTTTGTTATTTGGATGAAAAGGAAAGGTGGAATGAGCTATTTGACAGACTGTTGATCATTTCAACAGTTAATTCCTCAGTTTTGGTCAAAACAATCACTTTGCTGGGTTTTTTTGTAGCACCAGCTAGAAGATTTTGTGAATCCGAAAATTTAGTACCTCGAAATGAGAAATATGGGAAAGATAATAAACACTCCAATCCAATATCGAAGTCTATAAATCCAGCATAACACAAAGACAAATCAGTGTTTCTATTTCAAGATAGGCAACATCTAGCTTCCAGGAAGCAGTTTTCCAGATAACCCTGATTTTGGTGATTTGCCTCCAAGATTTTCTCCAAGGAATCAGCAAACAGCTTGAGGCAATTTCAATAGATTTCTACAATGATGTGTCCAGATTCAAAGATAATAAATACGAGAAGCCTTTAGATTAGAAATAAAAGATCAGTTTCTATTTTTGGTTTTAGTCATGTAAATCTTTGTTATATTTTGTTGGTTGAACTTTCCGAAATATTATGGACCTAAAGTTTGTATATTTTTTCTTATAAAAGGCATGTAAAAGCAGGACCAAGGGTTGGTTTTTTGGTAGAAAAAATACCATTGTGTATATCTGATTTTTATATTAATGAAATTTCCAAGACCGAAGTTTATAGACTTGCATATCTGAGGTTCGTTTACAGTGTTTACCAGTCAATTTCTTGGTTTTGTTCTTTTTCTTTGTAAATTTCATGATTGTTGGTTCTTCAAGTTTGAACGAGGTTTCAAAAACAATAGAATTCATCTATACTTAGATGCTCTACTATTTTCAGTTTCAAATTTGCCTCTGCTCCATTATCCTGATGCTTTTGATGTGGAGTTTGCTTTCCAGTTGAGGGAGAGAAAGTCTGCTACATTAGCCGATATGCAGAATGATGCCATAGGAGTGGAAACAAATTGATGGCAAAAAAGATGAAGCTGAAAGCTGAAAGGAAAGGAGTTAAGGACGAGCCCTCTTCTTCCCAGTCCACGGATGATAAGTTTGATGTAATGTTGAAAATGATGGAGAAGTCGATTGATAAATTGACTCCTTCTAGGGTTGAACATAAACAACAAATCGTTAACCCAAATTTCAGAAAGCCTCCAAGTCCCTAGATTCGTGAAGGAGATCAGAGAAATCTTGAAGATGAGGAAGTAGTTAGACCTCCTTTCCTAAAGAATTTTGTTGGTGAGGAGAATGTGGAGGAGTTCGAGGAACAAGTTAATTTCCTTGATGAGCATGAAACTTGAGTATATCTGACCAAGGAGGAGAATGACAGATCTATTTGGCTTTCACCATAAAGAGACACCATCCAGTTGATGGTAGATTTGGAATTGTCCAGCAAGGTTATCAGAACGCAGTGGCTGATTTCCAGAAACAGTACAATCTCAGGGGTAGAAATGTCATAGTTAAACCTTCTACCTCAAAACCTTCAGCAGAGAAACAACCATCAAATCCAAAGAAAGATAATCCTAATAAGGGAGACAAGGTCAAGAAGGATGCGGATGTCAAGGAGTTAGAAAAATCTCAGCCTTTGTTTAATCTGGAGAACAGATTGGTAAGATGAAAATCCCTATTCGATTTTCTGAATTGTTAAAATTAACAATACAAAGAACAAATTCTTAAGATGGTGAAGGGGTCATAGAAAGATCAGATATCTGCGTTCAATACTCAGGACTCTCTCAAAATTTAGGATAACTGCCCTACTTTCCTGTTTGGTCCTTATGTAAAAGATGTTAATGAAGATGTTCCTCCATTTTATGTTAGATTTAATATTCATGATATGATATTACACAATGTCATGCTTGATTCGGGGGCATGACATAATTTAATGCCAAAATTTGTGGTGGACAATTTGGGTTTTGATATCACCAGGCCATACAAAGACCTATTCTCCTTTGATTCAAGGAAAGTGAGGTGCTTAGGGTTGATCAAGTATCTTGTGGTAACATTGACTCAAATTCCTGCTAAGAGAACTATCATGGATGTGGTGGTGGTAGACATTCCCCCTAGGTTTGGAATGTTACTCTCACGGTCTTGGGCAGCAAAGTTGGGAGGTACTCTTTAGATGGATATGTCTTACGCCTCTATTCCTATGTTTGGTGAGCAAAGAAGACTATAAAATATGTTCAGATGTCATATGTGGTCAGTAGTCAAACTCAACCTAATAATCATCCCATATACGTTGTAGACATAAATCTTGGATCTGCAATTTTATATAATGATTTGCATTTGAAAGAAGAAGAACAGCGAGTTGAAGACCAAATTCAGGAAGAAAAGGAGCAGGAAACTGATGAGAATGGTATGTGGAATATGCATTTTGATGGGTCTACTTGTAAGGATGGATCAGGCACTGGTATTTGGATTATTCCGTGAGATTGCAGTAGTCAATTACATTCTTACAAATTGTATTTTGAGCATACCAATAATGTTGCGGAGTATGAAGACCTGATTATTGGATCGAATCTACTTAGAAAACAAAAAGGAAAAAATATTTGTGTCCTCAGAGATTCTGATTTGGTTTTAAATCAGATAAATGGTACATATCAAACTAAACATCCAAGAATGAGAGCCTATAGGAATCAAGTATGTGACATGTTCGATAATTTTGTCTTAGAACATAAAATTTCAGTTATATCTAGAGAAGAGAATGGCATAGCCGATTCTTTAGCTACTTCTGCTAGTGTCTTTAAAATACCTATACATTCAAATAAGAAGCATGAGATAAACGTCAAACATAGGCCATCCATTCCAAATAATATCAAGCACTGGCAGGTTTTTGAGGATGACCAGCAGATCAAAAGATTTCTGGAAATGACTGATGAATTTGTAGGTACCCTTGTTGATGAAGATGAAGATATAAGGACAGATTTGAGTGTAGATTCCAATGATTATCTGAACACTATAGGTGATCAAAAGACAATTCAGCTCAGCAATAATTTGATTCCTAAAGGTTTGGTTCCCATGGAGAGGTTGTTTGACAATAACAATGTTGCAGTTGAGCCTAGAAGTATTCCTAATGACGGTGAGTTTCAGGACTGCAATGTAGGGACTGAAGAAGAGCCTAGAATTGTCAAACTCTCCAATTCTTTTGATGCAAAATAGAAATACAAATATGTTGAATTGCTAAAAGAATTTGCAGATGCTTTCACCTACAGATATAAGGACTTGAGAGTATATGATAAGAGTATCATTCAGCATACCATTCTTCTCAAGGAAGATGGCAAACCTTTCACACAGAAGCTCGGAAGAATAAACCCCATGTTGTTTCCTTTGATTGAAAAGGAGGTAAAGAAATTACTTTCTGCCAAGATTATTGTCCCATTGAGGTTTTCCAAGTGGATTGTTAATTTAGTTCCCATTAGGAAGAAGAGTGGAAAATATAAATTGTCCGTGGATTTTAGGAATTTAAACAAAATTTCCTTAAAAGACAACTACCCACTGCCTAAAATGGATCACATATTGCAGAGTGTAGTTGGGGCTGAAAGAATTTCCGTGTTGGATGGATTTTCAGGCTACAACCAGATATTGGTGCATCCGAAAGATCAAGACAAGACTGCGTTTACTACTCCTTGGGGTACCTTTATGTATTCCAAGATGCCTTTAGGATTAATGAATATTGGAGTTACATTTCAGAGGGCAGTGGATATAGCATTTGCAGATGAAAAAGATAAATATGTGGTGATTTACTTAGATGACATTACAATCTATTCAAGGTCTGATCCTAATCATTTGAAGCATCTCAGGAAAGTATTCTTAAAGTGCAGAAAAATTGGCATCTCCTTGAACCCAAAGAAGTCGAATTTTTCCTTGTAGGAAGGAAAGTTACTGGGTCACATTGTGTCAAAGGATGGTATTAGGATTGACCCCAATAGAACTACAACCATACAAAAGCTGGAGCTTCCCCTAAGTAAAAAGGAGGTGCAATCTTTCCTTAGCAGAGTAAATGTTTTTAGAAGATTCATTCCCAATTTTGCTGAAATTTTGAAAGTTGTTACTAATATGTTGAAGAAAGACAGGGATATTAAATGGAAAGCTCTAGCTAAAGAGTCATTTGATGGGATCAAAAAGGCATTACTCGGGCTTCGGTCCTAGATAGCCTAAATTTTTCAAAGGAGTTTATGGCTTTTCCTTTACCTCAGAGCACACAATTTCACAAATCCTATTACAGAAGAATGAAAATAATCTGGAGCATCCTATAGCCTTTTTCAGTTTAGCATTGACAGATTCGGAGCTGAAATATAATATCATGCAAAAACAGGTGTATGCACTGGTGAAGGCATTAAAAGATTCTAGGGTTTATGTATTGCATTCCCATGTTGTTGCTTTTGTTCCTAATATTGTGGTGAAGGATATTTTAAGCCAGCCAGATATTGATGACAAAGGGGGTAAGTGGATAGCAAAATTATTGGAATATTATCTGGAAATCAAACCAACCAAGTTGTTCGAAGGCTAGGGTTTGGAAAGATTAATGAACGAGACAAATTGTGACTGTTTGGGAATCAATTTTATTTATGAATTCTCTAATGATGCAGATGAAGGACCAACATTACCAACATTCGAAGAATTTACCTCTTCACCATGATATAGTGATATTATTTATGTTTTGTAGAAATTACAAGCTCCACCAGGAATAAGTAAAATCCGAGCCGGAATAAGTAAAAGTCAAGCCAGATTTTTGAAGTTTTAAGCAGTGAAGTTTTGTAATTTAGATGGTTATTTATTTTGGAAAGATCCAAAAGGAATTATACTAAATTGCTTACTTGAAAATGAAGCAAAACAAATTATAAAGGAGTTTCATCAAGGAGTATGTGAGGGGCACCATTACTGGAAAGCTACTATGAATAAAATCCACAGAGCCGGATTCTATTGGCCCACCATTTTTTCATATGTTCGTAAAGAAGTGGCAGCCTATTATAAATGTCAGATTTTTGAGGGAAAAGCAAAGTTGTTGTCACTACCCTTAAAACCTATTTCGATAGAGGTACCTTTCCAGCAATAGGACCTTGATTTCATCAGAGAAATTCATCCATCATCTCAAGACAACACAAGTGGATACTGATGTCAACATATTATTTTGCAAAATGGATTGAGGTTGTACCAACTAGGCAGGTAACCTTTCTAGATTTGGTTACCTTTCTATCAAGTTTCATCGAGTTCTTAGAAAGTATCCTTTCTAGATTTGGTTCTCCAAGAAGGATTATAACAGATAACGCCCAGGCTTTTAAATCTAAGAAGATGGTTAAATTTTGTAATGATTATAATATAGCTCTTATCCATTCCACAGCCTATTACC